>APFE030188668.1:3298-79217 GCA_000404065.3 Pinus taeda
ATTTAAATTATTTATTTTTTACCTGATTTAATTTTTTTCCCTAAAATGAATTATAAATTATTAATAATGATATTATAATATTAGCAATATCAAATTATTTTGACCTAGGTCCTTTAGTCAAAATTAGCCGTTAAATTAGCTGTTGGGATCTCTGCTAAGACTATTTAACATGCTAGGCTGGATCTGTTTCTTCAAATTGTCCTGACGATGAACCACACTGGTTGGTTCGAAACGCGTCGACAAAGGTCTTTTGATATGTGATTTACGCCGAAATTCTTCTTACAATTATGGTATAATTAAGGAGATTTGTGATTGATACAAAATAACTAATTATTGTCTTTTTTCTATACGGAAAATGAATGAAATGGAAAACCACTATTCGGAAGAAAAAGACAAAGCAAAAGCAATTGTTGTCCCTTCCCAAGGAATTTGTATCTAGATAAGGAGATAAAGATCGGAACACATAATCTAGGAGAATAAAGGGAAAGCGTGGCATCAGAGAAAGAAGACAAAACGATAAATCGGAAATTAAAGATAGAGCAAATCCCTCAGGATCCTTTGATCCTGAGGGATCACTTCTTCAGAGCTTATCTGCACTCTTGATATATCCGCCTGGCCATTATAAAAAGGGACAACGCTTATAGCCTAGGGGGCATGTATTATCATTTTGCAGAAATCACTACTGTAATCTCAACTTTGATCATCGACTCTCTTTAAAGAGCAATAGCTGTAAACTTTGCCATACATGATTAATATATAACTCAGTTGTTGTTCCATTATCTGATCCTGGAGTAAAATCAGCAGTGCTTCCCTGGTGGCTAAGGGCCCGACCCTGGTGGATTCACCTGCTTCTTGTATCACTATTTTACAATTACAGTCTTGTGTGGTTTGATTTCCTTAATTCGCTTTATTCGATAATCTCTTGTTTATGAACATTTCACGGAATTTCTCTGTTATATCGAAATCATAATTGGATTGCGTTGGTGACAAAATTACTAATTATAACTTGAAATGTCCTATTGTTCATTTTGATCTAATACTGTGCTGTCTAATTTAGGTTTTTTTCATCTAATTGCTGCTCACCTATAATTGCTGCTCATGACAGGGTAAGGGTTGATGTTCCTCCACGATTGCTGATTCATTTTATTATCAAAAAAGAAATAAACAAAAAGGGGTAAACTAGGCAAAAGGTTTACCAAGTAACTGTGAATTGCAAAATACCTCCTGGTGAACCAAGAAGTACAGGTAGGAAATCTCCCTGAATACTATGTTCGGTGTATCATAGTGTACAAGGCGACCGACTTAGTTACTTAAGGATGGATAGCAACCTAGAGTTTTCCTCCCATATATACCTGAAGGTACGTGGAGACCCAGTCCGTATAAGCACTGTCTAATGAAAAACCACACATTGAGAGCATTCCCATATACTTTATGTACTATAACACCACCCTATATAACCGAAGGTACGTAGACGAGCTATCATATACTCACATACGTGGAATGAGGTATTGCACTCGGGATGTATTGCAGACAAGTTAGCAACAACTGCATTGTTTTATGACGTCGGAACACGTCTCTAGCCTAGAACCACTAAATGTTCTCGTTAATGACAATGCTCCATTAGGTAAATTGATGTTAATTTAAGTTGATCTTGTTTAGGAATTTGCCTTTCATGTTCACCACGTGATGTATTCTAAAATTCCTAGGAATGCAACTATCATGATATGCATTATTTCCTTTCAATTTAACGATGAAAATCCTAGCTACTTATGGATAGAGCAATTATATTTCTTTCGATCAAAGAGCAAAGAACACAATCTAATGAAATTTCCCTACACTATTCGTATGAGCACACACAAATTTTTTTAATGCAACATGCATGTATTTCTTTTCGATTTCCTTAATGTGAATATGAACAAAAGGAAATATGCACATACAATCAATCAATCTTTGATAAGAACAAAGACTTTTATGAAAATTCTAATTCGAAGGAAGAGAATACTTTATGACACTTTCTTTCGAATGAAGATTAATCAACTATATTCTAACTTTGACTATCGATCGATAATGACAAAGAAAAAATTAAGAAACATTAATAAATCAAATCAAACTTGGGCTAGACAAGGAGATAAAAACTTATTTTTTGAGACATGACATTCATTGATTAATCAAAAAACAAAAAAATAGAGAAAAGTTGGCAAAAACACTTTCCAAACGTGAGAAACTGAGCCTAGGAGGATCAATGCAACCCAGAGTGGGAGACAGTGTGCTTCATAGCATTGTCCCTAAGCCAGGGGTGCTCTGCAGTGCACTATGTCATTCACAAGTCTGCGTTGGTGACAATAAGCCATTTCAACAGGCAATTTGACACAATTTTGACCAATTTTTCAATGCAAAGAGCTGAATTACAATCTATGAACACAAATAAGGTCTACAAGGATGTTCTAGGAGGTGGATAAGCTACTAGGAAAGAGGATCTTTCCCCAGCGGAGTCGCCAATTTGTTTTGGAGAATTTGGTATCTACGGATAAATACTAATTCCCTAGATAAGTAGCTATATCTAGAACAACAATTTAACATATTTTAGACTTTTCTTATAAGAAATAGATAAGATGAGAAGATGAGAAGACCTACTTGTAGTTCTGAGTTCCTCTCATCTCCCTTGTATTGATCCTGTCGCTCCTTCTCGTACTTAATATGCTTGAGAAGTACCTTGTAAACATGACAGAAAACAAAGATCTGATCAAATCACACGATCTATTGAATATAAGTGAAAGGAATTGGATACAATTGACACATATAAGCATTATGAAACAATACAAACATATGGGAGAAATGTTTAAACACTTTATTAGATAGAAGAAGGAACTACAACCATTGGTGTCTGATTTAAAGCCATTCCTTTAGCTTGGATGCCATCCACATCACATCAAAAGCATGACAAACTTGTAGCATTACAATACTTGCTTCAAAGCCAAATCTCATAGCAGCATTATCTCCTTACAACTCAACATAATCCAGCCCACAATCACTTATATGAGTGGTCAATTTATAGGAAGATGAAGGAGGTTTTGTCATAAATGGTGGCATTAAATGGCCTTCCATACTTAGAATTAGTTCCATGGAGGAAGGGATGAGAGGATAGGATGCACCTTAACTCATTCCTCATCCATTTTCGAGCTCATGGGAGTTGATAAGTGAGGGAACCTTCTAAATGACTCCAAAATATAAGAATATTCCCCAAACCTTATGTGAATTTCACTCATTCTTACCCAATGCAGGTGAAAGGAAGCCTAAGTGCTCTGTAGGACACCCTGGTACTGGAGTCAACTGCTCTGCAGCGCACCTTTACAAGGGTTTACCTGCACTGGTCCCTCTAGAGGCCATTTCTAGATGTCTTTAAGTCATGAAACTATTTGGGAAGGAGGCATTCAAAGGGGTGACTTTTTTAGGGCATGTAGCAACTAAAATTAGTGTTTGATGAGCCTTAAAACACTGATCTGGATGATGGGATTGATGTGCCCAAATGGATCTATAGCACCCTCTACATTGATGATTATCCTTATAGCAGGATGAACTATCAAGGTGATCCTTACTTACCACTTCCACCCGGGTGAGCATGGGGACCAGACGATAAGTTTTAAGTTGTTATTATTAAGGTGAATTTATAATTTTATCACATGTATATGGTATTGAGTGTAAAATATGTGGTATGCATACATACCACTAGTAAAACCGACAGGATATGCAGGATGAGCCACAGTGCCAGGGGCTGTAGATCATGGAACATCGTCATCATGTCAGGGTCCAAAGGATAGTGCACTACTCGTTGATCTACACCATAGGTGTGAAGTACCTTTGACCAGAGTTTCTAAACATGGATGACATGAGTTAGATGATCGATACACATATGAGTGTACCATCCTTCCCTCAAAGTGGCGAGGTATCATGTGACGCATGGTGATCACTGGTTAACCAATACACGATCTATGTGCAGGTGGAGTAGAGCCTTTGGCACGGGATCCACTAGATAGTGACTAGATATGGGGACACGTGGGTCCCTTTGGTTTTGATTTTGGAACATGCTATGGGCATGTCTGATGTATTTAGAGTTATGGGCTCAAAATACTTGTATGTTTTATGTGATACATAATATGATTATGAATTTTTATATGACGATGATGGTTCACCATGTGTTATTTTTATGGTTGTCTTCTATGGTATACATGTGGTAAATGCCAATATAGAATTTTATTTGCAATGGTATCTACATAGTTATTTTGAGCTCTAGGAACATGACTGAAAGTGATGGTTTCAAATTCACACACCAACAACTAAACTCATAGATATTTTCTAAATAGGAATTGGTTATGCACATGATACACACCATTCAATTGCATGACAAGTAGCAAGGAATATAAACAAACATGAAGATGAAGGATGTGGTGAGCGAGGGCATCAACTAACAAACCTATCACTACATCATATTTGGCTCGGTTATTGGTGGAAGATCTAATGCACATGCCATTCAAAAGGATTGATGTATGCAAGGGGGTAAAAATTTCCCAGGCTACTGAGGCTAGATTCCTAGAGAAGTGACTCGCACCGTTGACATAACTGATATACATTATGGATGATGGATCCATCTGAAAGGTTCAAAAGAAATCATATGAGATTATGCAACCTACCTAACTTTATGACAGAAATAAAGACACACAAATCAAAGGGATATGATATGAGTGACATTTCTTGAGGTAAAGTGCATTGGGAGAATTAGGAAGGAAATGACCTTCAGAATCCTCCAAAAGATATGCCCCCTTGCGTAAGTGCAAGGGTAATCAAGGGTAGACATGGCTTCCATGATGTCCCCATCAAAATAGAATATGGGCGACTGGGAGGAAGGTTGAATACATGATACGACGATGGTACCTGGTGCATCAACTTGAGAGAGAGGGTTCACATACGCATCATCTGGAATGGTAGACAATGAGCTAGTAGATAGAGGATCTACGAATGTTGAGATTTGGGATTTTGTCAAAAGAGGTTCAATAGAAGCGACGCAGAAACCTTAGAGAGGTTTTCCCATGGGGAACTTAAGGATGATGACAGGTAAAGGATATGGCCCATGGAGTCCGTCATCTTGACATCGGGGGGAGGGAACACGATGAGGGGACAAGAGTCCCCTTATTCTAGTTTACTAGTAGTACTAGAATCCATAGGTATAGGAGTAGGTGATCCAATACGAGTGGTCTCATATTCGCAAAGCGCCTTAACGCAATCACAAAATTCATCGAGACGAGGGCAACAATGGGAGTAGTGACCATGATGATCGCACAAGGCACAAAGGTGATTTGTGCATAACATTTTTAGTTTCTTGGTTAGACCCAGTAAGTTAACATGAACTTCAGGGATATTTGGCTCAAGGAACATTTCATGAACCAAAGGTTTCAGATGAGGGAGTTTAGGACAATTATTGTTGGTATGCCCAATAACTTTACACAAAGCACATGGAGGTGATGACTTTGGACCTTGGGGGCTAGAGGAGCTTCCGGGGGCTTGTCCTTAGGTTCTTTCCTCTTGTTTTTCCCCTATTCAAATGCTTTGGCAACAAGAGTGATTTCCTGTTGAGGTTGCAATGGAGCTGGAGCAGCAACAGGGGTTGTAGGGACCAGTTGAACTTGGGTCAAAGCATGATAAGGTCTTAGTTGACCAGGCGGAGTGCTTGCATGGGGATCAATGTACCATACTAGGATCCCCAAAGTCATGTTAGGGAGGACTAGTGAAGCCATGATAGGGACATAAAATATTCCTGGAGGGGGAAATAAGAAAGGTATGTGGACTACAAGGTAATGCCCTAGAGGAATAGCTCCTGGATGGTTGAGACTTGGAGAAACAGTTCCTGGTGGGAACATAGGAGAGGCACCCACAAATGGAGGAGGCCCTTGGGGGGTGGATCCAAATGGCTCGATTGGGATGGTAACCACAGGGTGCTGATGAGTTGGTTGCGAATCAGATGTACCAGACTGCTTGAGAGCAACCCATGATGCTTGTAACATGCAAACCCTCAAAGATTTAGGCTCTAAGATGAGAGGGGGAGGATTAGGGAAAGCACCCAACAATGAGGAATCTTAATAGACTTTGGGTGAAACACTGGTGAGAGGAGTTGAAGACTGCTTATCTGACATTGACGAGATAATGGAATCGGGGGAGGTCACAGATGTCGGCTCATAGTATGTCAACTAATCAATGGTAATGATCTTCCCTTCATAGGGGAATCACATCTTACAGAAAACCGTAGATGCGATGGCTGACATGCCATATGTGTAACTATGATCCAATATAATGTTGTAATATAGAGGGGAATCAATAACCTCAATGTCTACAAGAACAACCTTGCCCGCAAAAGTCACGGGACAATTGTGATATATGTGAAGAGGTTGGGAGGAGTGAGTTTCCCAAGCACGCAAAGTGATGGTGGATGGGGACAGATCAGGTGACTTAAGTTGTTTCCAAATGGTAGTGGACATCACACAGGTGGATGCAGCTTCATCAATAATGCATTGGGAGATGATGGCATTGCAAACTCAGGCTGGTATTTGGAAAGCAATGAATGAACGTAATGGGGGATGTTTTGATGTATCAATTGGGAAGACAATCAAATGATTGTTGGAAGGATCTACTGCAACCAAAGCAATTAGAAGAGATTTCTTTTGAAATGGGCACAACTGGAGTACCTCCAGCGTCGACATGGTGGAAAGTGATTGTGCCAAGTCATCTACTATACTATATGTATGGGAAGCTTAGTTAGAAGCTACGTTATGATGTAATGCCCCCTTGGGGATGTTAAGAATTGCCTCGACTTTAGGTTGAGGGATCTGTAACGGACCATTTGCTATCATAAGAGGCTTAATAGATGCTTTGGTTTTGGACTGACTTGCTGACGAATTCGATGGCTTGTCATATTGAGGTAACCGATTTTACAAGTTGATATCGAAGGGATTAACCTCATCATAATTCATCATAAGCATCCGGTTGTCACTAGGAGTAGAAGGTTGGGGCAGATGGGCTACTTGACCTAGTTGAGGTTGAGCAACAACAAATCCTTGCTAGGGGAAAGGATTTGTAAGAACTACTAGTTGAGATGGCACAAGATTCTGAGGTGATTGTTTACCTCTAGAAATTGCTTGAGCTTCCCACATTTGGTGCATCTGGGGTAAGAGAGGACACTCATGTGTATAATGGTTGTATACACCACAACATGAACAAGGCTTGTCTGTATGAATAACCTTGTTCTTCTTGGGCTGGCTGCCCTGTCATTGGTTGTTGGTGTTAGGTTAGTTCCTCTAGGGTTCACTAGGTTGATTACCTTGATTACCTTGGTTACCCTAGTTACCTTTCCCCTTATTCTTTTTCTTCAAATTTTGGGGATTCGTCACACTCTGTTGTTCAAACACTTTAACCTAAGGGGGTGGTAGCTGCTGGGGCTGAGGATGCACGGGAGGTTGTTGTGCCAATTCTTGAGGGAATGGAGCACTCAACTGTGCATAAGGATAAGATGGTGGAGGAGTAATAGTTTGGTAGATAGGTTGAGCATTGGTTGGCCCTGAAAGCATGTTTCTCATAGGAGTGGCATAAGTGTTGGAGTAACTGGTACCCTGCTATGGATAGCCATAACTTTGCTAAGTATATGGTGAAGGATGTGAGAGGGTTCCAATAATATCATCAGCAGTGTGAGATGCACTCGGTGCATTGGTACCTCCAAGATGGGGGAGTTTTGGAATGATGGTATAGACATAACCAAATTGCGTATAAATCAGGTCATAACTCAGAGTAGTTTGGACAGCTTCTTCCTCTATCCGAGGAAAATGGGAAGCGACATCTTTGCCAATGGGTGATAGAAGGCTCCTAAGAAATCAATCAAGATAGACATGGTCTTTGAAGGGCAGGGCATGACATCTGCTCCTCCTTCTACGCCATTCTTGAACATGATCAGAACCGAATGAGGTCAAGAGATCAGTACCATTATCATATTAGAGAGGTAACTAAAAATATGAGAGGAACGTTTTAGCAAGTGTTGCGAAAATGGAATGATATGTGGCGGGCTGGTCTACATACCATTTTGTAGCGTCTCCAGTGAGTGTGTGTTGGAACAGATGAAGATGAATGGAGTCATCGGTAATGGAATTGGATGAACACCACATGTGGAAGGAGTGGACATGATTGGTAGGGTCCTCTCTAGAATTACTCTCAAACATTAGGATATTAGAGGGGAACTTAGTCGGCATAGCAGACCAACCAACATCGTGGTGTATAGGGTCGTTTATCAACTGGCTAAAATCTGGGAGACTTAACCCAACCATGAGCATGGGGGCTACCAGAATGGTAACTAAGATGGTTCCGCTAGATGTGGCCACCAAAGTAGAACCGAAGCCAACACCAGGTTGGGTTCTTGCACCAGCTGTGGGTCCAGACATGGTGATGATACACAGTGAAGGAGGCTCGGAATCAAATGAGGAATCAGGTGAACTAGAAGAAGAGTTGGTATGGGGACTCGGGGGAATATGAAGTCAAACCCTATGGGGAGGAGTAATATGCTCAAGAAGAAACTGGGGATGAAGGCCTAAGAGTCTATACAACAAAAACCTTGGTGGTGCAATGGTGGTAAGACACAAGTGACACAGAAATGGTGAAGGGAGATCAACAATATGCCTTTGTCTCTATGTGGGGAGATAAATTTATTATGTTAAGTCTTGGCTTGGTGGTGTAAACCAAGTGCCCTTCGCTTAAGGTGTGCAAGTGTGTTTATTAATTAAGCCCAGATCATGTTTGAAAAAAGAGAAAATATTGCTAAAGATAAATTAAAATAGAAAATAGAAAATGCACAACAAATCAATTAACTAAACCCCACCCAAACTGGGCTTGCAAACACTATGTTGGTTGGAGGCGAAATCAACTGTAAACACACTAAAAAGGTCAAGAGATATGAGTGCTAGCGTGGCTAGGATCAAATGACACTAGGCTACTAGAAAGTGGTGCAACAACAACAAAAACCAGAGTGGAAGATTGTTGCAAAAAGATATGGAGATGGGTGTAAAACCTAGGGAAATCAATGGGAACCTAAGTCCAATGACCAAACAAGGTTTAATATGGAAATTTGGATGGAAACAATCTATCTTTGAAGATATGAAACAAAAGGGTACAGATCTAAAAATTATGGTTGAAAGTGCTACAAAAACTCATACTTCTCACTCAGCTAAACTCCTCCTAAAAAGGTGGAAGTGTACTAGAAGCCCTAAGGGGCTAAATTTCACTTTGATGAGTAAATCAAAGTAGATAAAGGCCTAAGTGGGATGAGACAGAGGTCAAACAACCCACTAGAAATCTCTCAGCAAAACCCATAAATAGATCTGACAAAAACCTGGAAACCCTAAAAATCATAGTTATTGACTTGATTTCAGGGGGATCGCACTTTTTGGGCTGAAAGGTGCGCTTTGGACCTATAGATTGCACTTTTTGCACAGAAAAGTGCTATTTCTGATCCTTGATTCCCAGTTGGTAAGTCTCAGAAAAAATTATCGTCTTTGTCGCGGCTGGTTCGTGTGACAGAAAAGACGAGAAAACTTCCGGAAGTTAGAAATTTGACAGTTCTAGGGTTAGAAATCTAGTAAACAACATCAAGAGACTAAAAAAATAAGAAACCCTAAGATGAAAACTGAAGATCACCTAGGTTTTTGGAAAAAAAAAATCAAAAAATCCAGTGGAGTCTCCGATTTTGTTATAGTGTTTTCTCCTTGAATATGTATGAAAAGGAAACACTTAAGGCTATGGATGAAAAACAGTCTCAACAATATAAATGGCTCCTAAACATTGTAGATCTGCAACAACTAATAGAAACAAATCCTGTCAAAGTCCTGATCTATGCCACAATCATAGTTAAATAACAAAATGGAACAATAATAACTCCAATAATCCAATGGAAACTAGATATACAAAGAATATATTTTATTATAACACCTGCGAAGGGAACAAATAAATGTTACGAGTTCCCCTCTATGGGCTGTGTTCTTGGCTATCCTAAAATGTCTTTAGCTTGTGTAGAGTCTCTCTCCTCTATAATGTGTAAACCCAACAAATAAAATGTTTGATCTCAATGGAACTCAAATGGAAGAAAAATGGTGTGCAACAGTGATAATAATCAAAGTTACAACACTGAGTGCAACAATGAAAATAATCAAAAGTGAATAATGAATGGAAAATCCTTCTATTTATAACAAAATATTGAGTTATCCTCCAATAATGAGACATAATAAAATATTATTAAACCTATTCTTGGAATAACCACTTGGAATATTTTATTATATCTGGTTAGTGTTGAGCAGTAAAAAGGGTATTTTTCACCTTTATTTACCCTACATTAATTGTCAACACAGGAATGATTTGTTATCTCAAAGAGTGTACTCAGTTTGAGGCGGTCATTTGTCAGAGTAATGCTAGTAGTATATTGTTCTAAATACAAGAGTAAATGGATGCTTGGAATAAATCTACTTACAAAAGAAACCTAAGACTCAAATCATGCGTTCAGAAAGCTACAACAATTTATCAGTCAAGGGCATAGTAATGGTAACTCTTCCCTCTGTAAACTGATGTAATTAGAAAGCACTCAAGGAAAGGATCACCAATATGGGAACTAGACAACATATGTCGATGTTCACTATAGTCTCAGATCGTCTACACACCAAAGCGATGATAACTCAAATGACAGGAAATGGAACAAATAATTCTATAAACAGGATTGAACGAAAAAACCTTAACCTACGGAAATGAATGCAACAATAATTATATCCTACAGGAATTATGTAACAGTCTTTACTTTAGAGATGAATTGAACAACAAACATAAATGGAACAAAAAACTAACATAAATAAAATATAGAACAACAACTTAGATCAAATATGAATGTACAACAAACCAGATTAAACACACGACACTCTTAATATTAAAAGGAAGAGTAATCTGAGCTTCGATACAACAAGTATGAATCACAACTACAAAGTAACAACAATTGTGATCACAACGGAACAACAATCCTGAATGAACAACGATCACATTTTAAGAATAAACCATACAGTAGTACCAATTTAGGAATATACAACACTGTTAATCTGTAATCGAATAGCAATGGCAATCTGTAAGGAACAACAATGTTATATCAATTGTCAAAAGGAACAATAATGCAATATAAATTTAGAATGAATAATATAGCATTCCTGTTGCAGGGAATAAAATTACTTAGTCAAGTATATAACGGAGCTGATATGTAAAACAACAAAACACATCAGATTACTAAACAGAGTAAATAGAAGAGATCAAACCACAGATGAATCAGAAATAATGGTACAGGAGCAAGTGATCCACCAGGGCTAGGCCCTTAGCCTCCAGGGACTCACTACTTAAGGTTACTCCAGAATCAAAGATAGAACGACAACAAGATTTATATATTAAAACATCAAACAGAGTTATAGTGAATCACTCTTCAAAGAGAGTCGATGATCAAAGTTTCAAGTGCTAAGAATAATTTCATAAAAAATAACAATAGTTCGCCCCCATGCTAACAATGCTCCCCTTCTTATAACAACCAAGCGGAGATATCAATGACACAGAAGATTGTTAAGGTAGTGATCCCTCAGGATCAAAGGATCCTAAGGGATTCACCAAATTGTTAGTTCCCAGTTATCTTCTTGTTCTCTTGCGCCGATTGGGTATCCCCTTTTCCTTTTCCCGCTGTTACGCTCCAATTTGGATCACCTTGTTTGAATGCGGTTCCCTGTCAAAGGGACAACAATTAACTTTGCCTTGTCTTTTCCTTTGGGATGGTAGTCTTTCGTTTTCTCCTCTTTCTGCATAGAAAAAGGGTAATTATTAGTTATTTCATGTTACATATAAATCTTCTAGATTTTATCATAATCTCTTGTCATATACCTAGCTCATGATGTAAAGAGGTTATGAGTTTTGAAGAAAAGATGACAAAGTAAATGAAAATAACATACCTTCTCCAGTGCTCAACACAACCCCCTGCTTACCCTTTTTCATGCCCTCATGAAAACATTGTAGTTGACATGCAAGGCGGTGAGGGAGTAGGTTGGAGACGGGATCTCATGAGGAGGTCTACAGCCAAGATGCCTAGCTAGGTGCTAAAAAAGATGTCCTGTCTGGCCCTCAAGCATTTCATATAAGGCTTGGTATCCTGGTGCAGGATGCCAAATGACCGGACTTTAGAACCTACAGCCTAACCAAGATGGCCCTTCCCTCAAAATAAGGTCACCATAGAAGCCCAAGCGATCAACAACTAACTTAAAGTTCTCATAGTTAAATGGTTCCCTGTGTTGGTTGTTTGGATTAGAAGTCTGATATCAGAATTTAGCGGCTGCAATGGCAAGATCTTTGATGGTAAATAAGTATTCTATCCCTTGCCAATTGATTGCTGTATGAATAGGTCCTAATGCTTCAATCATGCCCAAAGTCCTCATTAGGTTCCTATGTTTATTCCATAACTACAATGGATCTCTAGGCTCAGTTGTCACCCATAAGTCTAATCCATTTTCTTGTCTTTGAAAGGCATTGTAGGCTTTACACCATTTTATTTGATTAACTCCAAAAGAAATGAATGCCTGTAGTTGGACATCCCCAACGGAAGGGCTAGGATTCTGCTCTGTTTCTTGATCTAACACAAGGTTGTGCAAATAGAATTCACATAATAATCTTTGAACCTTCACCCCATAGTGCTTACAACAATTTATGAATTCATCAATAGTGTTTATTTCTATAGGGGCTCCTGCTTTGACAACTTTAATTTTCAATTGCAAATATCTTTCCATTAAAAACAAAGCATAATTCCTAGCAGGTGCTCTACATGCTAGAACGTCAGTATACAAAGAGCATAAGATATCCATTTGTTTGATGACTACATCTAGTCTATGAGTTACCTTTTTGACCCTTTCTTCTTCCTTTCGCCATCCTTCAAAAGCCTGACTTTCGAATAAATTGACATCCCTTAGTTGCTGTTGTAATTCTTCATACTTTTCTCGAGAGACAGTGTGTTCTGTAAGTTTCTCTACTGCTTGCTGGGCTTGCAACAAACCCTCCCATAGATTTACTGTCCTTAGGTCACTATCCCACATAGTAGTTGTAAGCAGGAGGCTTACTTGAATATTCTTATTGCGTTGTTTCGTATTTATGGTTCGAATTTCCTCAAAGAATTGTGCCTCTGTATGAATTTCTTTGTGACAAGCCGTTATGTTATTTGTTTGTATTTCGACATGGGAAACAGCCGAATGCTATTCCTTTTGGTTTTGAACAGCAGGTTGGACCTGAGCCCTCTTAACCTTTTTCCTAAGGGGTTTCATCGGAGCAGTTGCATGCTTTACCACTGGGGTCCTTTTTGCTTTCTTCCCCATCTTCAGAATCCTGATTTGTTGTCGAAGTCGTGCTATTACGTTAAGCAATCTTTGCTGTTCCTTTCGTAATATTTTGATTTCTTTTATTTTATTGGAAGGAACAGCCATTTTCTTACTCGGGCCTAGACTTTCTCCTTGACCAATTTCTTGGTTTTCTTCTTGGGGTGCTTCCTCATTATTCTGCTAATTGGATTGTTCAGGGGTAGAAACCCTAGCTTGTTCTGCTATCTCCTGGGTAACTTCTTCTTCCCCCCCTTCTTCTTTATAAAATTCTTTTGGTGTATTCTGACTTGGAACAAATTTTTCCTCTTCTTTATCTTCATCATTTTTCTCTCCGGATACACTTTCATCATGGCCGGAGTGATTCTCTTCTTCTTCTTCCTCGTCACACAATTCTTCAGATGCACTCTTATCATGAACAGAGTACTCCTACGGTTCTTCTTTGGTGTGGAGGTTTAGTAGGCTGAGAGGTTGAGTATATTCGCCCATATTGGCTAGAATTTGAGCCAATTCATCTTCTCACAGTGGATTTTGTAATGGGCTTTCCTCACGCTACTCTGTTTCTTATTTCGCCTGACCAAATTACTCAGTCTCTTCCTCTATTTCTCCCTCATCATTTTCCTTCAATTCTCTTTCATTCTCTCCTCCTTGCAATTGCGGGGGTTATTTGTCCCCTGAATCATCTATCTCCACTGGTTGACTGGTGTTCCCTTGGGAATTTTCCATGCTCCATCTGATCCATGCCAATCTAACGAATTTCCTTTGTTTCAATGGTCTATTCGATGTACTTGCAGCATTTTTTCATTTGGGGGTTGGCAAAACCAGTCCCCCGTCTATTGTAAAAATTAGTTCTTCCCAACTGCTCTATTGCTGAGCAAGACTGTAGCTAACTATCAGTCATATCAACCCATGGTGACTTACTACCGATTCTACGTGGCGAGATTTCTTCATGCTTCGGGCAACATCATGTAATAAAGAATTTTAAAATGCAAACAAATTCACAATGAATTTTTGTTTTAACACAGCTAAAAGTTTAATGTGGTGTGGTCTTACCACATCTTTTCTGCCTTCACAGGTGATGTAACTCTGGATGATTCTCACCAATTCTACCCACGCTTCTCCCAAGGCTGCTAGTAGAACTCCATTTCCTCTTCGAGTCAGGTTCTGACCTTCATCTTAGAAGATTTTTATGGCATCTCACAGTCTTACCTTCTTCAGAGTCCACACAGATCTAGTAGTTTGTAGTCCTGAAACCTCTACAATTATGTCATCAGTGACTACTATCTGTCTCCCTCTTACCTTGGAGTGATATTCTTACAGGTTCTGCAAAAAATTGCCATGGTCTCGTTGGATTGTTGTAGAAGATTGAGATAAACTATCCATCTTGCCCTTGTTAGGATTTCTCGTGCAACATCAAAGACTGTCAACACTTGTGGTTCTCTACGAATTGATCTTCCTCCCATACTTAGCACACTGTAAAAACACAGAGATGGAAATGGAACAACAGGTTGTTCAAGCTGTTAGAAACCACAAAGAAAATGACAAAACAACAAGCTTGTTCAAATTTCAAATTACTGCGAATTTTTGCAGAGCATAACGTGGAAATAGATTTGGAATAATAAGCCATGAAAATTGCAAAACAATATATTGTTAAACCTTGCTATTCCCAAGTAAGAATTCTCTGAATGATAGATTGATATGTATGCCAGTGAATTATGAGGTCACCTACTCCCCCCTGCAATGTGATAGGCCGTGCTCGGCCGTCAAATGAGGGAGCGCCGTGCTGGAATGCCATGGTACAGATTTAGAAAGGAACAACATATACCGAGATGCCATGTTTACAAGAAAGAGCAGATTGCCAAAATCGAGTTATATAATAGAATCACTTAATAAATAAGAGAATGTCGTGATATGATGTGGGATTTGGAGGATAGGACAGCTAATGTGCACAAAAAGTTCGATGCAGTCACTATCAGCTTTTTCTGTCATGATTAATTGTAATAGATTTCATGTATTAAAGGTGCTGAGTAATTATGTTCATAATATTTATTTGACCCATTACAAAGATAGAAGAAGGGTTTTATAACTACTATTGGTGTATAAAGAACGTGACCTCAATACCATCAAAAGAGCTCTGTTGCCCACAGGTGTCCATAACCTTGACAAAGTTGTTTATTTCACCCATGGGACCATGATCTATTGTTTATGCCTAGGAAAGTGTTGTGGAATGTCAAAATGGAGGCCATTATGCTGGCTTGGTAACTAGATAAATCATAATTCCATTCACTAGGAAGGAGTGAAAGGTGGGCAGGCCGGCTCATAATGAGACCTCCTGTTCCAAGGACTTTTTATTTTTTCTGATGTGCCTCTTGGATCATATCCCTGGTGTGGTGGCCATAGTGGGAATAACACTTCACTTTCTTCCTTATGATCATGGTAGGATGGCTCTTAATGAGACCCCCTATCCTTCATCTGATAAACCATGTTAGTAAATTATATAAACATTTTTCTTTTATTTTTTTCTTTGATAAAGTACTTTTCTTATTTATACATAAAGGGTGGTTCAACACTCCTTAAGAGTAGGGATGGTGGAAGAAGTCTTAACATCTCAATAGAAAAATATGCCCTTTGTTCTTATTCCTTAGTAATGATCAAAGAGGATTATGGGAATTTAGAAGGAACCATCATGATAAAAATAATCAATCATATCAGTATTAGTAGAACAATGACAGCAAGATGATCAATAGTTGTGTCCTTTCCTCTTTTCTCTTATCAATTTAGAGCAATTTCTTGTAAAGATGGCGACTTTTATGTAATTTGCTGATTTCAGTATCCTCTAGCTTTTGTATTCATTTCATAGGTGTATAGCTGTGTTTCAAAAGTGATTTAAATGATAAAACACACAAAGAAGAAAAAGATAAAACAAGTACTGTGCACAAAATCGCAAGTAAAAGGAAAGAAATACTCAAAACTGTTGTGCATTAAGAAGAATAGCAGCAAAGAAAACAAGCGCAAGCAAAAGAATGTGAAAATGTTGTCCTTTCGAAAAGGAACAACAGAAAAATGCAAGTGTTGTTCCTTCAGAAAAAGGAACAGCAGAAAATGAAAGTGTTTTTCCTTCGGAAAAAGAACAACAAAAAAATGTAAGTGTTGTTCCTTCAAAAAAAGGAACAGTAGAAAACAAAAAAGTTGTTCCTTCGGAAAAGGAACAACAAAAAACGAAAATGTTGTTCCTTCAAAAAAAGGAACAACAGAGAATGAAAATGTTGTTCTTTTGGAAAAAGGAACAACAGGAAACAAAAATGCGTTGTTCCTTCAGAAAAAGGAACAACAGAAAACGAAAATGTTGTTCCTTTGGGAAAAGGAACAACAGAAAGCGAAAATGTTGTTCCTTCAGAAAAAGGAACAACAGAAAACTGAAAGTGTCGTTCCTTTGGAAAGGAACAACAAAGTGCAAAAGTGTTGTTCCTTGAAAAAGGAATAGCAAAATGGTGAAAATGTTGTTCCTTTCGAAAGGAACAACAAAGTGCAGAAGTGTTTTTCCTTGAAAAAGGAACAGCAAAGTGGTAAAAATGTTGTTCCTTTCGAAAGGAAAAACAAAGTGCAAATGTTACATAACTACAAAAATATATACAAAACAAAAGAATTATGTATAGTGTGTAAGAGTAGTTGAATTACTTAATGAACCAAAGGTGAGGAAGATTTCTCTTCCTCAACCAGAATCTGCATGTCGGAGTCTTTGCAGAGCTGCTGGTAGAAGGATTCCTGAGTAAGTGGTTTGCGGTATAATTGAACTCAGTGGTATTTTGCCTTAAAGGTATGTCCAGATCCATCAATGGTGGTTAGAGTAATGGTGCCATTATCATGTACCTTCTGGATTTCGTATGGTCCCAGCCAGCGAGTCTGAAGTTTCCCTGGAAAATCCTAAAACCTGGAATTGTATAGGAGCGCCAAATCTCCTTCGCGGAAGACTTTCTTTTTAATGAGGGCGTTGTGCCATTTGGCTCACTGTTGTTGGATTGACGCAGTATGCTGAAGGGCAGAGAGCTTGATTTCATCTAGCTCATTGATCTGCTGTAATCTATTAATCTAGGCCTCGTCTAAATCTAGACTGACTTCTTGTGCTATTCGCAGTGTTTGTATTTCAAATTCTATTGGAAAGATGGGTTCCTTTCCAAATACTAGCTAGTATGGTGAATAACCGGTAGTACTTCTCCATGTTGTTTTGTATGCCCACAAGGCTTCTAGCAATCTTGCAGCCCAGTCATGTTTGTGTAACGCAATGGTTTTTGTCAGTATTTCTTCTGTTATTTTATTCGTGCTTTCTACTTGATCATTTGCTTGTGGGTGGTATGGAGTAGTAATTTTATGCTGAATATGATAGTTTTTTAGTGTTGCAACAATTTTATTACCAACAAATTATGGTCCTCGATCTGTAATTATATCTCTTGGGAGGCCATATCGCATAAATATGTGGAACAGGAACTGTATGACGGAATCCTCTATAGCTCTTGGCAATGCTTCTGCTTCAACCCATTTGGTGACATATTCTTTTGCTACCAAAATATATGTTTTCTAATTTGATGATGGGTTAATTGGAACAACAAAATCGAGCTCCCATCATTTGAATGGTTCAATAACTAGTTGTGGGTTCAGGGGCATTTCGTCAGACTATCCAGGGTGTCCTGCTCTTTGGCAACTGTCACAAGCTTGAATGAACTTCTTTGCATCTTTGAAGATCGTGGGCCAATAATACCCTGTTTGTAGCACCTTGTGACCAGTTCTCTGATCTGCGAAATGTCCACCACATGGTCTATCATGACAAGCTTTCAAGATGTCAAAAATTTCATCTTCATGAATGCATCTCCTGATGTGCATATCTACCACTATATGAAACAGGTTGCCCCCAATCCAAGAAAATTGAGTACTACGTTGCACAATCTGCTTTCGTTCATTGGGGGTCAGATGTTTTGGTAATTTTCCTACTGCTAAATAATTCACAACATCAATATACCAGGGTGTTTTAATAGTAACAATGAACAAATGTTCATCTGGAAATTGATCTTCGACTATTGCTGCATCCACTGGTTTTGACATTCATGAGAGAAAATCAGCTACAGGATTTTCTTTTCCAGGTTGGTCCTTTATTGTGATATTGAATTCCTACAATAAAATTAGGCATCTGTTTACTCTACCATTTGTGATTGGTTTATTTGCTAAATATTTTATAGCAGAGTGATCTATGTATAAGATAATAGGATATCCAGTGATATGATGCCTAAATTTATTGACGGCATGCATTACAACTAAAAATTCCTTTTCAGTCATAGTATAGTTGTTTCTAATATAATCACATATGGTTTTTTATCTTCTTCCTGCCCAAGAACTGCTCCAATAGCTGTGTCTGAAGCATCTGATGAAATTTGAAATGGCAGGTCCCAATTTGGTCCTCTGAGTACTGGGGTTGTTGACACAAGCTTTTTCAAATCCTCAAAAGTGCGATCACATTTTTCTATCCAAAAAAAGTCAACATTCCCTGTCAATGCATAAAAGGTGCAACAATATGAGAAAAATGTTCTATAAATCTTCTATAATAACTAGAAAATCAAAGAAAACTGTGTACCTCCGTATGAGTGGTAGGAGTAGGTATTAACAAAATTATTTGAATTTTGGTTCGATCTACCTATATTCCAGCTGTTGAGATATAATGGCCTAGAATAAGTCCTTCAGTCATCATCATATAACATTTTTCATGGCTCAAACAGAGCCTGGTGGCAATGCATCGTTGCAACATTTTTTGTAATGTGTCCAATGCTAGGTCGAAATCATCTCCGTATGGTGTAAAATCATCCATATATACTTCGAGCCCTTCATTTATTAAATCTAAAAATATGTTGAGGATAGCCCTTTGAAATGTGGCAAGGGCATTGCATAGGCCAAAAGGTAAAACTCTGTAGGCAAACGTTCCCCAAGGACAGGTAAAAGTATTTTTGTCTTGGTCTTCAGGGGCAATCTAAATCTGATTGTATCCACTGATGCCATCCAAGAAAGAAAATAATTTCTTTCCTACTAACGTATCTAATACCTAGTAAATGAATGGAAGGGGAAATTGGTCTTTTTGTGTTGCTTTATTTAGCTCTCTATAATCTACACAAATCCTCCATTTTCCATTCTTCTTTGGTACCACTACAAGCAGAGAGACCCATTTGCTATCGGAGATAGGGTAAATAAAGTTCACATCTAAAATTTTTTGAAGTTCAGCTTTTACAATGTATTTTAGATGAGGGTTAAGTCTCCTTTGTGGTTGGCGAATAGGTCTTGCATCCTTTTCTATGTAAATGTGGTGTTTACATAACTGGGGATTGATTACTTTCATGTCAGGATAATCCCATGCAAATGCTTCTTTATATTTTCTTAGTAGTTAGATTAGCTTCTCTTCTTGTTCCAGAGTCAAGTTGCCATTAATGTTTAAAGTTTTTCGTGGCTCAATTTCTATAGTTTTTCTACTTGATACAAAGGTACTAGGTATTGTTTGATCATGAGTGTCTTTGAGAGGATCTTCTTCTAATTCATTATCAAATGTTGCTTCTATCATATGACATTGTATGTGGGATCTAGATTTAGTCTGGCTAAGAAAGTTGTTAATGACATCATCCTCTGTTTGATCTTTGATATCAAAGGCATCTTCTATGGTTAATGGGGATCTAATACTTTCGGTGAGGTATAATACAGGATGTTTGTTAGTTTTCAGTATTGTGACACTTGGTTGGGCTGAAGGATATAAGGCTAGATTCTTGATATTAGCCCCTCTAGTTATGGTCATACTGCCTTGTCGACAACCAATATAAGCATCAACGGTTGCAAGCCAAGGTTTACCTAAAATCAATGGATGTCCATCAAGTCGGTTTTTGGGTTTTATTATTAGAAAGTTGGCAGGATACTCACAGGAATCAACGGATACCATCACATCATGTAGTGTGCCTTCCGGCCTAACCACGGATCAGTTAGCCAGTTCTAAGAAATTGGAAGTTGGTTCTACTGATGTAATGCCCATTTTTTGACAAGTGGTGGTTGTTAGGATATTAATTGTAGCCCCTAAATCAACTAAGGCATTTGCAAAAGTTTGTCCATTGATTTGTACTGTTACTATTGGATTTCCTGGGTCTTCAGGTCTTCATATTTAACAAGTGTTTCTTTTCCTGATAATAGGTTGGATAAGGTGCCAACTACTTGGACTATTGGTTTATTTGTTATTCTCCTCCTTGGTTTTTTTCTACATAGCTCTTTGATGGTTTTTGGATATATTGGGATGGCTTGGGTGGCTTGGAGGAGTGGGACTTTTATGTACAAATTTTTAAGTTTTCCCAGAATGCCAAAATCAGGATGTTGTATAGGTCAAGGTATAATTAATCATTCTGCGAATGGAGGAGAAGATGTGATTACTTGATCATGAGTTTGTTGTCTGATCACATCCTCTTCTTGTAGTGGTTGTTCTATAGGTAACTGATTTTCAACTTGAGCGGTTTTATCTCCCTCTGTTTCTATAATGCGCCCAAATCTTAATTGAAGGTCATACTACCTTAGATCAGTTTCTATCTATGGTGTTTCAATTATTTGAATGGATTGGACTGATCTGCTATTCGAATTATGGTTGGGTTGGGCTGGGAGTTGCGGTCTTAAGTTAGACCGGGGGTTTTGTTGTAATGCTGGTAGTGTAGGTTGAGGGAGTGGAATGGTTCCTACTGGCTGATTCATCGATCTTTGCCAGTTTGTCTGCCAGGCTTGACTCTGTGAAGTAGGAGGGGACCATTCCACTGGATATACATTGTTTTGCCAATATGGTGGGGTATAGGGAAAATTTGGCCAATTGGGTTGACTTGCTTGATTCGGCCATGGTGATGATGAAGGAAATGGTTGTTGTGACCAAATTGAGAATGGAGGTTGATTTTGCCACATAGTATTATATTGCTGAGCATGATATTGTGGAGGTTGAAAAGAAGAAGTTGGATCCGCTTCCTTGTATACTGCTTTCAATCCAGGAAGTGAGGGACAACTATCTGTAGAATGGTCTTTTGTACAAATGGTGCAAACTTGAATCACATCTAATGGACACTCTTTGTGGCTATGTTTCTTTCTACATCTGGGATAGAAGATTGCCAAATTTTGTTCTGCCTCTGCTTGCTTCTGCTTGGCCTGCATAATATCAAGTTGCATTGTCAGAGTCCCAATATGTCGGTTTTCAAATTTTCTAATAAATTTCCAATTTTTGCATGAGTTACTCCTTCTGTAGAGATCTTGTTGTCTCTTGCAAACCTATCATGTTCTGCTGGATTTAGTCTTGTGCTGCTTCTTGGACTCCTGATACATAAATCAATAATGTCAACAAAGTTTTCCTGATAAATATCTCCTTTCCCATAATATTTAGTGTTTCAATCCATTGTTCCTTCATTCCTCTAATTAATGTTGTTTTTAATATATTATCAGGTAAGGGTAATGATGCATAAGGAGATTTTTTAAGATTATACTGAAAACATTCAACATACTCTTCTAATGTTTCACTTGGTCTAGCTACTGTCTGAAATATTTCATCTTTTAACTCTCTAGACCTGCAATAGTCTTGATATTTTTTTAGAAAAGCCTCTTTCATTTGATCCCAGTTATTTATAACAGCACCACCCAACCCCATAAACCATCTTAAAATAGCCCCTTTTAATGTAAAGGGAAATAATTTCAGTTTCTGGGGATCGGTGGCATAGTCATATCCTCTACACAACACATCAAATTCAAACAAGAATGCATCTGGATCATCTAATGTAATGCCATGAAATGTAGGGATATGCTGGAGAGGAATTGCTTTCATAGGAGCATTAGCTATAGTGTCCACAATGGGATATTGCGTTGTAGAAGTTTGGGTGTTTGGTTGGTTTTGGGCCATTTGGTCAAATATGTTCCAATAATCTTCTGGGATGTCTAGGAGGGTATTCCTAGGCTAACGAGGGGAAATGGCTTCAACAGGAATGGCCTTAACAACACTTCCTTTATATGGGATGGTGAGAGTTCCTAATGTCTGGGGGGATTTTGGTTCCTGAGGTTCTTTGAATTCGTTATGGATGATTTTTGAAACACTTCCCTTATCTGGGCTGCTTAATGGCAGAATGATCCCAAGAGGAGATCTTGGTTCTTCAGTTTCCCCAGTTTCTCCTCTCCCTTCACAAAGGTTGCTAAGATTCCCTTCTTGCAATGATTTTGGGCTAGAATTCTCAATTTCTTGAAAATCTTTCTCTTTGGTTTGACTGTGCACCTTAGCAAAGGCTATAAATGGTGATCCTGTGGCCTAAGGGGAATTAGTAGGATGTCTTGAAGCAACTTTTCTAGGTCCTACTGAAGGTTGAGATTCTGCTTTCTTAAGGATTTTGTCTATAAAGGTTGATCGGCAAAGGGTCACCGACCCCTTAGCTTTATCAGACTTGGGCAGTGGTTTAGGATTCTTTTTAGGCTTTTTCTGCTTAGTCATGCACACAAATCAAATGCTAATTCCTACCCAAAAAACAACAACAAATATACAGGAAAGCGGGCAGGGGAGCAGGGCTATTACATGCTTCGTACATAGGTTCTTACCTTCCGTTTTTAAAACCCAATTCTCTCCTAGAAGGTTCTTACACTACTCTGGAAAAAAAACAAATGGCTACACTCTTCCCCAGCAATAACGCCAAAATGTCGAGCAGTAAAAAGGGTCTTTTTCACCTCTATTTACCCTACATTAATTGTCAATCCAGGAACAATTTGTTATCTCAAAGAGTGTACTCAGTTTTAGGTGGTCATTTGTCAGAGTAATGTTAGTAGTATAGTGTTCTAAATACAAGAGTAAACGAATGCTTGGAATAAAATCTACTTACAAAAAGAAACCTAAGACTCAAATCATGCGTTCAGAAAGCTACATCATTTTATCAGTCAAGGGTACAGTAATGGTAAATCTTCCCTCTGTAAGCTGATGAATTAGAAAGCACTCAAGGAAAGGATCATCAATCTAGGAACTAGACAACATATGTCGATGTTCACTACAGTCTCAGATCGTCTGCACACCAAAACGATGATAACTCAAATGACAGGAAATGGAACAACAACTAATTCTATAAACAGGATTGAACGACAAAACCTTAACCTACCGAAATGAATGCAACAATAATCATATCCTACATGAATTAAGTAACAGTCTTTACTTGAGAGATGAATTAAACAACAAACAAAAATGGAACAACAAACTAACAGAAATAAAATATATAACAACAACTTAGATCAAATATGAATGTAAAACAAACCATATTAAACATACGACACTCTTAATATTAAAAGGAACAGTAATCTGAGCTTCGATACAACAAGTATGAATCAAAACTATAAAGTAACAACAATTGTGATCACAATGGAACAACAATCCCGAATGAACAAAAATCACATTTTAAGAATAAACCATACAGTAGTATCGATTTAGGAATATACAACAGTGTTAATATGTAATCAAATAGCAATGGCAATATGTAAGGAACATCAATGTTATATCAATTGTCAAAAGGACCAATAATACGATATAAAGTTAGAATGAATAACATTGCATTCCTATTGTAGGGAATAACATTACTTAGTCAAGTATATAACAGAGCCGATATGTAAAACAACAAAGCACGTCAGATTACTAAACAGAGTAAATGGAAGAGATCAAACCACACATGAATTGGAAATAATGGCACAGGAGCAAGTGATCCACCAGGGCCGGGCCCTTAGCCTCCAGGGACTCATTGCTTAAGGTTACTCCAGAATCAAAGATAGAACGACAACAAGATTTATATATTAAAACATCAAACAGAGTTACAATGAATCGCTCTTCAAAGAGAGTCAATGATTAAAGTTTCATGTACCAAGAATTTTTTTATAAAAAATAACAATAGTTAGCCCCCATGCTAACAATGCTACCCCTTCTTATAACAACTGAGCGGAGATATCAATGATACAAAAGATTTTTAAGGTAGCGATCCCTCAGGATTAAAGGATCTTGAGGGATTCACCAAACTGTTAGTTCCCAGTTATCTTCTTGTTCTCTTGCACCGATTGGGTATCACCTTTTTCTTTTCCTGGCTGTTATGCTCCAATTTGGATCGCCTTGTTTGAATACGGTTCCCTATCAAAGGGACAGAAGCTAACTTTGCCTTGTCTTTTCCTTTGGGATGGCAGTCTTCCATTTTCTCCTCTTTCTACATAGAAAAAGGGTAATTATTAGTTATTTCATGTTACATATAAATATTCTAGATTTATCATAATCTCTTGTCATATACCTAGCTCATGATGTAAAGAGGTTATGAGTTTTGAAGAAAAGATGACAAAGTAAATGAAAATAACATACCTTCTTCAGTGCTCAACAGTTAGGAGGGAAAAAGTATTTAAATTTTTATTTAGGAATAATAAATAAATAAATGATTTATTTAACATCTCAAGAAATTGGTTAAGGAATAATAAATATATAATGATTTATTTAATTATTCCTAAGCGATTTAGTCAAATTTGACAAGGAATAATAATTAATTAGTGATTAATTAATTATTCTTAGTGAAAAACAAGATAATTAATAATTCATCTGTTGATTTTTCATAACTAGGTCAAACATGATAAGGAATATTAATTAAAAAATGGTTTAATTAAATAAATAGTGATTTATTTAATTATTCTTCATGGGTTTAATTATAAATTACTTTAACAAATGTGGTTTATTAAGTAATTTCTCATAGTGAAAGCAATTTTACTGTGGTAAAATTGGTCTTACATGGTGTACTTTGATCCATCTAGTAAATTAGGCTAGATGATCAACTTTTTGGTGATAACACATGTTCCTGTATGGATATTTGATATTATATCTTTAAAATTGCACTCCATGAATCATCGCTCCCATCCTCTTTCATCCATTATGTCTACCTTTAGGTCAAAAGTGTAGAATTCTGAAGGCTTCAAGCTCTATGCGATAAGTGTAGAATTCCTAATTCTTCAAGATCTATGTGATGAGTTACTCTATCTCATTATCCTCTCTCATTGATCCAATAAAGCTTATTACACTATAGGTCCTTGAACTACTCGGCCTCCATTAGTTTATCATATATTTCTATGAGTCATATATGTGAAGAAGTACCAGAATTTCATGGCTTACGCCTTTAGATGAATGAACCAACCCAAGATGTTTATTATATATATATATATATACAAAAATATTTGCGATGTCCCCAGTTTCCCGAGAATCATATGAGACACAGAAAATTTAGATGTTCTAGGCATTGGTATTGTAAGCAATCCAAAGTTGTCTTTAGAAGAGAAAACACTATCAAAACGATTGGCCAAACACTATAATTTGAGATTAGGAAAGAGAATGGGCACAATCCATCAATTGCAAGACCAAACCTAATACTACGAGGTTCATCTTTGAATTTTCTTGGCCATTTTTCCTTCATGTGTTTCGTTGCTTTGGAGTCGGCTAGAATTCACATGAATACATCTTTACTCTTGTTCTTTGCATGTTATTCCATCAATTTTTCAAGTTACTTGCAATGAAACATTCATTGAAGTCTAGGTATAATTGGCATGTGACGTAAAACCTTCTTTGGAACTGTAGGACCTTGTACATCGATACAATATCTCTTCTCTTTTCATATTAGGAATTCTAAATAGTCTTGATATTTATCAAAGAAATCATTTTTACATAAATGAATTTTCTTATATTCAATCCCCAACTCAACCAACAACTAATGTGCTTCTCTGCAATTTTATGGCAACACATTCTCTTAAGTGAATATTTTAGTTTTTAGTTCCCTATGAGATTTCCCAGGATTAAATCAATTGAATGTTTGACATATGATGAACATGTTTGATATGTCAATTTATAATATGATTGTTTATATACAATATATGGTTTTAAAATCCCCTTAACCAAATATAAATGAAGTTGATGAATGTTTTATGAATTACGTACACCAATTAAGTTGAATAGTGAATACTTTGTCTAACCAACTAAATAGTGACTTGATTTCTAACAATATTAATGTGGATGCAAGTTTTGAGGTTCTACTTTCACCTGATCTGAACATAGGTGTCCTAGTTGCTCACTTGATTGAGTATTTTAGGTTGTTATCATCAAGATTATGTTGGTAGTAACTACCCCTTCTATGATCATTATGGTCAAACATATGATCATTATTGTTATCATTGTTTCCATCCCAAAAGAGACCTGTAAGAATTTAATTCAATCCTTCTTCATGCATTTCATTTTCACTATCATAATCATCATTAACTCTTAAAATTTCTCATTTGGTAGTGTTCTCTTCAATCTTTCTCTTTTCACCTTGGTATGGTTTAAAGGATGATTTGGATCATCGCGTCCAAATCTTAATAACCCAGTTTGATCTTAGGTATTATTAGGTGTATCATCAATATCTTTTAGCTTAAACAAACACAAGAATTATTTAATGTTAGGAAACAATTGGATAAATCATAAATGTATCATTTTCAAAAAAATATAATCAAATATGTCTTAACAATTAAAAATATAAAATGTATGAACACACACATGCACACACACACACACACACACACACACAGAAACTGAATAATGGAATGTTATTTTATTGACTACCTTTTTTATACAATAGTTTAAAATAAAACATAATTTTGAAAACATAGTTTATAAAACACCAATCCACACTCACTTATTATTCTTTGGTTTTCTGCCTTTAAGAACATCCTTAGGGAGACCTTGTTCTTCCCTTTTATTTCACGTAGGAGTGTGTTTTAAGAAGATTTAATTAATCAATAGCTCATCCCCATTGGTAAGGTACATAATAGCCTAAACCATTATCAATATATCAACCTCTCTTTCCATATCGCTGTCTTTATTATTTATAACCTCAACAAATATACAATTCACTCTTACAGTAGGGTCCCTTCCCTTGCTACTTGTTGTCCTCTGAAATGACTCTAGGCCAGTTAGTCATGCCAGAGCATCTAATTTTTTTTTTTGGTTTTTAAGTTTTATGGATGACCAATGTTATGAATTATTGAAAAACAGGTGCTTAAGCCTTAACTGTTACTAAGTTAGATGAAAGGGATTCTATTTGTCTAGCTATAGTTAATTGATTTAAAGTGAATGAATAGAAGAATATCGATGAACTATAACTTACTAAATATTCAGACATAATATTTGATTGGTTATAAGCAAAGAATACAGGCAAAAAATGTTTCTTGTAGAACAAAATATATTTAAACGAATGCAGATTTGTGTGACAATAATTGATATAGGGGAGTTTATGATAAAAGATAGCCTTATAAGCTAGTCTCTAGTTATTGTTGATAACTTCACAAGGGATTTAAGACTGACTGATACTCAGTATGATCTTACCTAGATCTCTGCATAAAGACTTAAATATATGAAGAAATACAAAATGAAATAAGCACATATGAAAACGTACAAGGAGACAAAACTATAGAAGGAAAATTCATAATCCTTTCATTAACTTGGAAAATCTCCAGCTCGGTTACAATTTTGTTCTCAAAGCTCATCCAAGGGTTCAACCCTTAATAGCTTGAAGGAGGAGTTACTTATACAAAATTTCTTCTATATATTTTCAAAACAAAATACAAAAATATTA
This sequence comes from Pinus taeda, assembly GCA_000404065.3. Classification (NCBI taxonomy): domain Eukaryota; kingdom Viridiplantae; phylum Streptophyta; class Pinopsida; order Pinales; family Pinaceae; genus Pinus; species Pinus taeda. The sequence goes on from APFE030188668.1 coordinate 31,434, forward strand.
CAAAACAAGAGGAATTTCAAAACTGCAAAGTGCTAGCACTATTCTTTAGGAATCTATTGATGATGTGGTCCCAAAAAAGTGCAGCCCAGTTGTCCTTCAATTTTTGATGAAAGTTACTTAATAAATTCACACAAGTGATCCCATCGATCTTCACTTGGTATAGCAAGATTTACTAATTTCTTGTAAACTTCATCAACCTCGGTGTACTTCTCAAAAGTGGGCTTATTTACAAAAAAATGTTTAATCTCATGCTTAATAGTCAAGTCAAAATCTAAAGCCTCTAATACTCACTTCCTTGTAATATGACCCTTTATTTCTGCAAATTTTTCTTTATCAATTGTTATAGTATACAACTTTTGGCAGTGTTCTTCTAAACTGATCAACCTGTCATTTGGGGCTACTAATCTTGGAAATCCTCTATGATTTAGTAAACTAAAATTAAAATGAAACCCTTGGAAATAAGTCTTCAAGGTTTGACACTTAGTCTCTGACTGATTCATTAGGTTCTTTTTCTGAAACACCTTCTTGATCTCCAAGATGGTTTATGTTCTATCCAGAATCTCAATCTACTCTAACTTGGCCCTGTTTTTTGAATTTATAACTCTGATCATGTTTGAAGCTTCACTTGGTTTATCTTTAAGCAGTTGCTTCACTTCATCAATGGCTACCTGACATCTGTTTATGAGTTCCTCCTACTTGAAAATGATCTGAATGGAGGGCCATAATCAGTGATGGCCTGACTGATATCTGTCCAAATGCTTTCATTGGCTTGGGCCAAGGTTTGAGCCATCAATGATTAACTCTGCGACTCTTCAATTCTTTTGTTAAACCTGTGTGTTTTCTACATTTCCTCAACATACAAAGTATCATCTTTTATCTTTTGAGCTTCTAGATTCTTTAATTTCTTATGAAGCCTTTCATTCTCTTGCTTCTGGTAAGTGAGCTCCTGTGAGAGTTTGTTCAAATCCTCTACTATCGATGTAGATTTTGTTGTGGCTGATGTAGATTCCCTTGCTATTCTAGACACTGTAATAGGAATATTTGTGATGGAAGTTATAACTAACTGAGTAAATTGCTCTTTTTCCTTAAGAAATTTGTCAATTTTCTCCTCCATAATATTTATCCGTACATTCTACTCAATTATCAGTTTGAGCATTTCTTCCTTGCATTGTTCACTTTCTTCTATCTCCTTGGTTTGGGGGTCCTCTGTAGAAGGCAGTTTCAACTGCTTCCTCAATGCTGCAATATTTGTGTTCTTCTTCTTGATAATATCTTCAACATCTTTGACATCAGTCGGATGATATCTAATTTTAATTTTAAGTCATCTAATGACTTGACCTTGTTATCCTTAGCTAAAGATGATATTTTTTCAATCTTCAATTGTGACTGCACATTTGACAGAGCAGTTTTAAGTTTTGACAATGCCATAGCAGTATTGGTCATGGTAGAGAACATCTTCTCATCAAAATTCCTATGCATGTCCATTTGATCAATTGGATGTATCTGATTAACATCAAATGAAAATATGGTTTTCTTGTAATCAGATGAACCTTTAGGAAAATGTACTTGAGCTTGTAGTAAATCCATTTGCACTCTTCCCTTTTCTCTGTCAAAGGATGTCAACAATCTATGCAATGAAGTAGAAGTTTTCTTCCAAAACCATGTATAAACATTTGCTTTTAAAGCTTCATTCTTCTACTTAATTTCAAGGAATTTAGTTAAGACATTTGACTCCTCTATTTAACTTAGTACTGCAAATTGAGTGATCTCTAACAAATTCTGTGAAGTAAAAGAAGAAGGAATAGTATTTATAGGTTCTTTTGTCCCTATGGAAACCTGTGAATCACCCAAATTGATGATGACAGGCTCCTTCTGACCGAGAGTAGTAGTAGTAGTGCCTTTGGATTCAATCCTTGATTTCTTTTAATATTGAATGAATTCATTTTCTCCAATTGTTGAAGATGATGATCCTTCTCTGGGCCTTTTCTCCTACTTGGTTTGAGAATTTGGAGTCTGAAGAGTAGGAGGTAAAACTTGTTCTTCTGCTTCTTGAAGAGTATTCTCTTCCCACTTCTCTTGATTTCTGAACTTCTCAATCTCTGGTCTAGGTGTATGATTGTAAGGAGTGGTTTTGAGTTCCACCCTTAAGTCTGAAATAATGTTGAATGGATCATAAGAGCAGGTGAAGCTCGGTTGGAAACCCATCTATTTTAGTATGGTATCTGCTTCTAAACCTATTAATATGGTGTTACAAATGAATGAACCTTTCCATGCCTTTATCTTGAACTATGATCTCCTCTTTCTTGAAATGAAATGAGGCTCATCCATATTCATCATTTTCCTAATATATTCCAAAGAGAAAATTTTTGGTGGAACATATTTGGGAAACTTATATGGAGCCAGTTCATAGCCATATACTTTGATCTCTGTGTAGTTATGGTAAAGATACCAGTCTCCTGTTCTAACTTGATCACTGAAATGTAGGATCCTTCTAATTTCTGTACTAACCCTGGGTTCACTCTGACTGCTGAGAATTTGTGCAACTGGGTGAACGAAACAATCTATGAAGTATGAAAATGTGAACTTATTTGAGTTCTTTCTAATAAATGAGATCCACTAAGTGACTACTTGACTCTCTTGCTGATCATCCTGCTTGTGTAAAACAATAGGAAACCTGTCTCCTTATTGAAAAATGAACATATGAAATAGCATAGAGGAGTATTTAAACACTTCTTTAGTCGTGATATTCATCAATTGTTCATGCCTAGCTTTAGCCAAAAATTGATTGTAGTTATACATGAAGGGAGGTTTGTTTTCTTTAGAAAATATTGATAGATAACCTAGGATAGCTTAATCAACCCAATGGTCTGATTGGGAGCCTAACAAGTAGGAAATTAGGGAAATTATGTGTTTGTCTCTCTTAGGGGACATAGATGCTGGATAATGAGGATCTTTTTGAGGAGCTCAGCATCTCTAGGGAGAAAGATCTAAAAAATTTGAGCTCTTTGAGGGAAGTTCAACTTGTGATATAAGTCAATTAAAGCTACAGTGAAGAAAAATATAAGGGAGTCATTCTCATGGATCAGAAGAAGTTTATTAATTGTTTCTGCAGTGATAGTTATCAAAATGTCTCCATTATGAGCTACCACCATACTCTGTAAAATATTATACTTGGATTGGCACCAGATAGCTAAATCAGGAAAGGAATAGGTTTGAGGAAACATATACAGAGGTAGAAGGGATTCCCATAGGTTTATTTCATCCTCAGAATCAAAGTATGTCAACTTCAACCAATTATGCAATTTGAACATGTCGAATTCACATTCAGTATCTGCAATTTTGAAATATTGGTCGGCCAATTGGACATGGTCCAGGTCTAAGGCATCATAGGCCTTTGGGGTTTACTGTGTTACAGAGGAACTGTCAGATGCCTTGTCCTTCTTCTTTGGAGCCATGATGTAACTAAAATATAGGATGGCAGAAAAGAATTTGTAGATATATGTTCAAAGGAAGCTTACTGCTGCAAGCTTGGCTCGACAGAGAATCTGTAAAAACATGAACAATGCATGAAACAATGAAAGAAAACTATTTAGGAATAGCCAATGTAATGAGGCAGATGGATATTTGTAAATGGATTAAGTATAAGGTTACAAGAAAGCTATTGTTGATCGAATAATTAGAAATTTAATGCATCAATTTGAGGCAAGATTAGCAACAAGAGGCAATTAATGGTGGCAATGGATACACGGGAACGGATAAGTGGTAAAAGGTGAGGGCACATAGCATGGAGTGGTTGGAGGCAGATGGTGCAGGAGGTTTGACTGTTGGCATGGTATCGGAAAGCGCGGGAAGGAATGATGACAAATTTCAGAGGGGGGGTAGTGGTATGCAGTTTGGAGCAAGGGGGGTGCAAAGAAGCGAGGAGGCGACACGTATGCAAGGGGCCCACGTAGGAAAAAATAGTTTTTGCACCCGCCCCCCTTCCATTATCTCATTTCATTGCAAGTGGTTGTGAAGAGGCTTTCCCACCATTGATCTGGGCAAGGAGGGAGATCACCGTTGGTTCTTATCCAAAATTTATCGCTCGCTAACAAAATATTTTTGTCATATTTGAATTTGGCATAAAAAAATAAAATTATTTACTTGCAAAGAATTAATCACCCTTTTAAAAATGTAATTAAGTGCCAATTTAAAATTAATCTATTTTGGGCGCATTTAGACTAGTTTCCCTTATTTAACTATTTCACAAATTTAATCATAATCTAATATAACTTAGGCCAAATTTTGAGCATGTTGGGCCTTTTATTTGTCCTACTCTATTGTAATTTCTAATGTTCAACCAAGATTAAACTATTTGGTTCAATTTATTCTCTAATCTAATATAAAAATTGAAATGACCTGATCAAGATTAAACAATTTGATCCAAATCAAAAGGAAAGGTTGTGACATAAAAGCAAGTTGAACACAAAAATTTATTTACAAATGAATTTAATTTCATGAAGTGGCACTTAAACAAGCACACTTATACAAAAATAATTCATTTTCTTTTGATGGGGTTTTCTTTCATCTCTTTTTTTGTTTTGTATTTTTTCATATTTCCATTTTTTCTTTATTTTCTGATACCCTCTTTTATAAAATAAAAACTAACTTATAAAAAAAAATCATGTTACAACATCGGCTCCAACTACGGATTGCTTCCTCTTGCATGTTGTAGAGAAATTATAGATCCATGTGCCTTCTCCTCGGGCTAATGAGATCTCTGTTGAAACAAATACACACTGGATGTAAAATAAAACTCTCCGTATAATATAATGATGAATGAATGGAAACCTCTCAATATTGAATGTAGTGCTTGAAGTACTTCCCAATGGCAGGAAATGAGGAATACTCTCCCTCCAAATTTTGTAGAATGAATGTGTTATTACCCTTGACTTCAACAATGCTAAAAGGTCCCAACCAAAGGCTGTCAAACTTGCCATGTTTCCCTTTGTATTCTCTCCTAGCATCCCATCTAAGTACCAAATCACCTTGCCTAAAATCTCTTTCCCTAGCTTTCCTATCAAACAAGCTTTTCATTTTACTATGATATTTATTAAGCTTATAATGTACTTCATCTCTATTCTCATTCAATTCTATGATCTGATTTATTCTTTGAGAGAAGTCATCAGAATCTTCATTTGACTCTTGCAAAAACTTCATAACAGGAAAAGATAAATGTGTGGGAAATATAGCTTCTTTTTCCATAAACAAGCTGAAAAGGGGATTTAACTATTGATCTTTTGGGTGAAATCCTATTGGCCCAAAGTGCATAAATAAGATGACTATCCCAACTCCTTTTATGATCCTCCAATGTTTTCTTTATAACTTTAACCAAACTTTTATTTGAGGACTCTGCGAGTCCATTTCCCTATGGATAGTATGGTGTAGAATGATGCAACAAGATCTGATATTTCTGACAAAACTCAATCATCTTAGTACTGTTGAATGCTTGTGCATTGTCTGTCAATATTTTCTGGGGGCATCCAAATCTAGTCAATATATATTCTTCAATAAACTTGACAACAACAATATCAATTTCATTTTTTACTGGAATGGATTCTACCCATTTGGTAAAGTAATATGTAGCAGTCAATATCCATTTGTGCTGATTATTTGATGGAGGATAGAATTCACCAACGAAATCCAATCCCCATTGACAGAATGGTGCTTGGACTAAGACTGGAACCAATGGAAGGGTTGTTAATCTCTACTTTCTAGCAAATATTTGACACTGTGTAAAGCTCCTAACCTTTGCTCCCACCTGTGCAAACATAATAGGGCAATAAAACCATTCCCTTAAGATCTTGTATGTTGTGGCCCTCCAAGCATAGTGTCCTCCAAAAATTACTGCATGAAATTAATTAATGATCCCTTATGTTTCATTCTCTATTAGGCAAAGTAAAAGGATATTAAGAGGATCCTTCCAATACAAATTTTCATTTGCAATACAATAATTTACAGCCTTAAACTTTAGTATTTTACATTGATTTCTGCTAAATTTAGGTGGACATGCAAATTCTCTAAGAAAGTTCACAACATCAAAGTACCAATCTGATAACCAAAAATGTTCATCAATGTGAATTAGAATTAACTGATCTAATGTAGAAAGTTCTTGTGGATTCTCCTGTATTGGGATTTCAGAAGGTTCTTTTGGATTCTTCTTAGTTGGGCTCTCAAAAGGTTCTTGTGGATTCTCCTGTGTGGGGGTTGCAAAAGGTTTTTGTGTATTCTTCTCAGCTGGGCTCTCAGAAGGTTCTTGTGGATTCTTCTATGTGGGGGTTGCAGAAGGTTATTGTGTATTCTTCTCAGCTGGGATTTCAAAAATAGGATGTATTCCTAAGATCTTGGAATTGGATTAAACAAGGAGTTTGGCTAGGCCTTGATCTTTTACCAGCTTGGTAGTCTTGATAATGAGATCATACTCTAAATTTTTAGTTATCCATCTCCCTCTCCTTCCATCAGTGTGAAGCTGAGTTAAAACATTTTTGATAGCACTATTGGGTACGTAGGCAATGATATAAGAGTGGAGGAGGTAGACTCTAAAGGATTTTAGATCTTGAACTATAGAATAGGCTTGTTTTTCAATGATGTCATACTTTAGCTCATATCCTTTTGGGCACATCAATCCCATCATCTAGATTAGTGTTTTTAGGGCTCATCAAACCCTAATTTCAGTAGCTACATGTCCTAAACAAGTCATCCCTTTGAATGCCTCCTTCCCAGACAGTTTCATGACTTGAAGACATCCAAAAATGGCCTCTAGAGGGACAAATGTAGGTAGGCCCATGTAAGGGTGCGCAACAAAGTAGTTAAGTCAATACTAGGGTGCTCTACAGAGCACTTAGGCTTCCTTTCACCTGCATTTGGGTGAGTTTGAGCGAAATTCACATATTATTATCTTTTGGAGTCATCTAGAAGGTTCCCTCACTTATCAACTCCTATGAGCTCGAAAATGGATGAGGAATGAGTTAAGATGCATCTTATCCTCTCATCCCTTCCTCCATGGAACTACTTCTAAGTATGGAAGGCCATTCAATGGCACCATTTATGACAAAACCTCCTTCATCTCTCTATAAATTGAGCACTCATCTAAGTGACCAGGGGCTGGATTATGTTGAATTGTAAGGAGATAATGTTGCTATGAGAATTGGCTTTGAAGTAAGTATTGTAATACTACAAGTTTTTCATGCATTTGATGTGATGTGGATGGGATCCAAGCTGGAGGAATGACTTTGAATTAGACACAATGGTTGTAATTCCTTCTTCTGTTCAATAAAGTATTTGAAGGTTTCTTTCTCCCATATGTTTGTATTGTCTTATAATACTTACATGTGTGAAATGTATCTGATTCCATTCACTTATATTCAATAGATCTTTTTCTTTGATCAATTCTTTGTTTTTTGTTTATGTTTACAGGTACTTCTCAAGCGTATTAAGTATGGGAAGGAGCAACAAGATCGATACAAAGGAGACAAGAGGAAAGCGGAACTACAAGTAGGTCTTCTCATCTTCTCATCTTATCTATTTCTTATAGGAAAATACTAAAATACTTTAAACTGTTGTTCTAGATATGGCTACTTATATAAGGAACTATTATTTATCCATAGATACCAAATTCTCCAAAGCAAGCATCTCTCATAACCTTGCTAAAAAATGCAATAGGTTGGTCATCTCCATGTTTGTTCTTTTGAAAAAGAACTGTAGCTAATGTGGTTTCAGAAGCAAAAGAAAAGATACTAAAAGGTTTAGAGTAATCTGGACTAGCTAAAATAGGGGCTTCTGCAATGGCCTTTTTAATATGATTAAATGCATACCTAGTAGGAACAATCCATTTGACTTCATGGTTCTTTTTTATCATATCAGTTATGTCCTTAACTATTCCAACATAGTTAGGGATAAATCTTCTTAAAAAAATAATTTTTCCAAGGAAATCTTGAACATCCTTCGTGTTCCTTTGTAATATAAGTTCCTAAATTGTTGAGAATCTTTCAGGATCAATGACTACTCCTTCTTTAGAAATGATGTGGCCTAGCAGTTTTCCTTCTTGTAGTGAAAACAAGGACTTATTGGGACTATGAGAAATCAGAAATTTTCTGCACCTGTGAAAAACCTTTCTCAAATTCTTCAATTACTTTTCATCGGAATTGGAAAAAATAGTTAAATCATCTAAATAAATAAAAACAAATTTGTTGGTCTTACCTACAAATGCTAGGTCCATAACACATTGAAATGTGACTCTAGTGTTAGTTAACACAAAAGGCATCCAGACATACATGAATGTGCCCCATGTAGTAGTAAATACAATTTTTTCTCTATCCTTTGAACTAACCATAATATAATTATATCTAGAAAATCCATCTAACATGGAAATTCTATGGGCTCCTCAAACTTTCTGAAGTAATTGATCCATCTTAGGTAATGGGTAATTGTACTTCACGGAAAATTTATTCAAATTCCTAAAATCTACACATAATTTAATTTCACCACTCTTTTTTCTCACTAGAACTAGATTGGCTACCCAATCTGAATATCTTAATGGAAGTATTATTTTAGCATCCAATAGCTTCTTTAGCTCTTTTTCAATTACAAGAAGAAGGACATGATTAATTCTCCTCAATTTTTGTTTGAAAGATTTTTCCTTTGGTTTTAATGGAATTTTTTTCTCAATAAGATATGTATCATGTTTTTTTAATTTATAAGACTAGTCAAAACCATATTTGTAGGCTTAAAGGAGGGATAAATATTTGTCTTTAGCTTCCATTGACAATGATGCAAAAATTTTAACATTTTTGATCTCTTTAGAACTTCCAATGTTATAAATTTCAATGTTTTCCTCATGTGAATTAGATAGTGGATTTTCGGGGACATCATTATGATCAAAGAGCTTCTCAAGAGGGATTAACTCTTTTGGAATAAAATTGTTCGATAATTGGATAATGCTATTATCAACAATTTTACAATCAAATTGTTGTGTTTGATTTTCGTTGTCAATTTCAAGATTATCAAGTGGTTCTTCCTCAACTTGCATGTTTGAGAATTCGTCAATGACTTGCAAAAATGATTTTAGTTGCTCGTCATCATCAAAGATTCGCTAGTGCTTAACATTGTCAGGAATAGATGGTCTATACTTGACTTGAATTTGATACTGGACAGGCATTTTATCATGGATTTTAAAGGAAATTGTAGAAACAACCAAGGAATCTGCATGCATGTTTTGATCCCTAGGAATAACAGTAATATGAATGCTAAACATAAATTTTCAATTGAATCCCAAATTTCATTCCTATAAGATCTTAATCTGGGGTGCTTAATTTGACACTGATTCCTAACTTGTTTAACAATAAGTTTAGAGTCATTGTATACACTTAAGTTCTGCACCTTAAGACTTCATGCTAACTCCAATCCTAGTAGAAAAGCTTCATACTCTGCTACATTATTAGTTACATCAAATTCAATTTTGTATGATTCGGTAATGTTTTCTTTATTTGGTGAAATTAATGCAATTTCAGCTCCTGCTCCTTCCTTTGAGCGAGAACCATCAAAGTACAATTTCCAAATATCAGTTTCAATGGTTTTAGGTTGATCAACAATATCTTCAATAGTAATTTGAGTATTTTGTGAATTATTTACTAATAGTTCAAAACACCCAAAGTCTTGGCCAACATCCTAAATAGGATGATTCCTAGCTTGATTAGATCTACAAACAGTGTTCATAAATCTAACCTCTCTATATGGCCTCAGATGCTCACCCCTGGAATAGTGGCATAAAACATATCCATTTGTAGGCTTCCTCCTAACTTAGCACAACAAGGTGTTGACACTAGCATGCCAAACATAGGAGAGATATCAGTGACTACTATGTCTAAAACCACACTTTTGACAAGGATTTGAGCTAATGTAACCACCAAATATTTAATGAGTCCAAGACAAGGAACTTTCTTTAGGTCAAAAGTGTAAATATCATGGTAATTCCTAGTGACTTCTAAATGTAGCTGATCCGTGATCACTTTAGGCATTAGATTATGGGAAACCCCAGGATCTAACATACAATTATATAACTGGAAATCATGAATTTTCAGAGTCACATAAAATGATGGTACATTCTCATCTATAATTTGAGAGCTAGGATAAAAAAAGAACTAAGGGTTTTTCGTCCTACAGGCTTATCACATCCCCTTCAACATCCACACTCAATGAATGAATCCATTTTGAAACTTGGTTCTTGTACCCAAGGCTCTTTGATAGTTCAACTAGGGGAATTGGTATTTTAACTCTTTCCAATTCTCTTTCAACATTAAAGGTTGTCAAAACAGTTTTGTCAATTTGGCTTGTTTCACCTGTTTGATTCAATGGTTGAATGATAGTTGTTTGGGTTTCAGCAAATTTGATCTAAAGTTCATTTACAATGGGACTTTTTGGAGGTCTACCAGGCCCTAACCTAGGTCTTAGATCATATATTCTATTTAATTATCAAAATATGAATTCAGAGAAGGACTCATATTTAGAAATTTGATTGTCTTCTTGATTTTGGGAAGACCGATTTGAAGGGGGAGAAACAATAGCATTATGTACAGATGAAGAATCAAAATTATTTATATATTTGGAAATTAGAGGTCCAATGTCATTTGGTTGTTGGTCATCAATCATCATAGGAGGTTGGATCTATTGATCAATGTTAGGTCTATGAAAAAATTGAGTTTGAGGGGCTCTTCTGAATTGAGTCTGTGGTCTAACAACAGTTTTTTGTATCGTTCTAGGCTGATTTTCAATCTTAGAATTCCTATTAGAAGGGTTCCTAAGTAATGATGTTATCTCATCCTTTTTTTTATCATCATTTTTGGTCTTTGAGGAAGATCCTTCCTCCTTAGCTTTCATTTTTCTTTCAACCTTTTTAGCCTTTGCTTTGAGTTTAGATGAAGTTGATTTGTTAGCCTCAACTTATATAGCATTGGTTTGCATGTCCTGAAGGGTAGGAGATGTCCTTTCCCTGAGCATGTCTGCAAATTCATCATCAAAGGCTTTGGAAAACCTAACTTGTGCCATTGTAACTGAAGGTTTACAATCAGTAGACATTTTGTGGTAAAGTTTATTAAATCGTTTAATGAAATCTACCACTGGTTCTCCATGGTTCCTTTTAAGCTCTTCAAACTCAGTAAGGTAGTAAATTGGATCCTTTTTAACACCCCACTTATTTTTGAATATAGTAGTTAATTCATTCCAAGAATGGATTGAATTAGCTCTTAGTTTTCTAAACCATATCCTAGCATTTCCCTCTAAAGACTGAACAAATAAACACATATGTACATCCTCGTGCTCTATATTCATATTACCTGCAAAATCTAGAAATGCAGCTAGATGATCTTCTATAGACAAACCATTTTCACCATTAAACCTGGGTAGGTGTTTCAAATACCCATCTAGAAAATTGTTGAGTTGGTTGGAAAGATTCAGGGAAGCATATCTAGCTTGAATTATAGGTTGAGAAGCCATATCTAAGGATAAAGAAGAATATGATTCAGTAGAAGAGGTAGGAGATGATGTAGTGGAGGATGAAGAGGAAGGTGGTGAAGCAGTGGGTGAAGATGGAGGTGTAAAAGTGGGAGGAGGAGAATGGGAAAGTGGAGGATGCCTAAAAGTTTTCAAAGTTGTTTTAATAAAATTCTCAACCTATGTTTCAACCTACTCTTTACTTTAAAACAGTGGGTTTGAATATATAGAGAAGTTTTCTTCAGGTTGGGCAGAAGTGGATGGGAATGTCTAATGAGTGGGGGAGACAAAATCAGTTGGTTTTAGCTCTAGCAAATGTACATGTAGTTCTTCCCCTGGCTCGGGTGAATATGAAAATATTTTAGGAAGTTTGTAAGATTCCAAAGATTGGACTAAGAGAGCTGACTTCAGATCAACTCCTTTAGATAAAAGTTATAAAACCCTAGGTGTTAGATCAGCCAAATCTAATTGGGATGGAACGGAGCTAAAGGGATCAGAAGTTGAAATATGTTTAGGTTGTAATGTTATAGAAGAAGAAGCAAAAGCTTGAAGTCTCCTTCTAAACGAGGCCCTTCTCACCATTCTATCTGGATCAGATAAAGGAGATATAATTTGGGAGTCAGAGTGAGATCTTGTATGTTTTGAAGGAGCCAACTTGGTTTAGTGGAGTCACCATGTGAATTATTTTTAACCTAGAATTTCTTTATTGGCCTGAAAGAAAAAGTTTTCTAATCATTATCCTAGGGAAAACTTTAGTTTTCGCTCCTCAACAATGGCACCAATATGATATTGTCCTCTGAGATGAATCTAGGTCAGTTTTTCATGCCAGGGGATCTAAAAAAATTTGTTGGTTTTTCAAGTTTTATAGATGACCAATGTAATGAATCACTGAAAAATAGGTGCTTAAGCCTTAACGGTTACTAAGCTAGATGAAAGTTTTGTTATTTCTCTAATTATAGTTAATTGATTTAAATTGAATGAATAACAGAATATTGATGAAATATAACTTTCTAAATATTCAGATAGAATATTTGATTGGTTATAAGAAAAGAATATAGGAAAAAAACTTTCCTGTATAAAAAATTACATTTAAAAGAATGCAGATTTGTGTGACAATTAATTAATATAGGGGAGTTTATAATAACATGTAGTCTTATAAGATAGTCCCTAGTTATTATTGATAACTTCACAAGGGATTTAAGACCTTTTGATACTCAGTATGATCTTACCCAGATCTCTGCGTAAAGGCTTAAATATATGAAGAATTACATAATGAAATAAGCACACGCAAAAACTTACAAGGAGCAAAACTATAGAATGAAAATTCAGAATCCTTTCATTAACTTGGCAAATCTTTAGCTCGGCTACAATTTTGTTCTCAAATCTCCTCCAAGGATTCAAATCTTAATAACTTGGAGTCATTTATACAAAATTTCTTCTAAATATTTTCAAAACAAAATACAAAAATAGTACAAAACTAGAGGAATTTCAAAACTGCAAAATGTTGGCACTATTCTTCAGGAATTTGTTGATGACGTGGTCCCCAAAAAGTGTTGCTCGACTACCCTTCACTTGTTGACAAAAATTACTCAATAAGTTCACACAAGTGATCCCATCGGTCTTCACTTGGTATTGCAAGATTTACCAATTTCCTATAAACTTCATCAACCTCGGTGTACTTCTTAAAAGTGGGCTTATTTACAAAAAGATGTTTAATATCATGCTTAATATCCAAGTCAAAATATTAAGCCTTTATTACTTGCTTCCATGTAATATGACCCTTTATGCCTACAAATTTTTCTTTATCAATTGCTATAGTATACAACTTTTGGCAATATTCTTCTAAACTAATCAACCTGTCATTTGGGGCTACTAATCCCGTGAGTCCTCTATGATTCAGTAAATTAAACTTAAAATGAAACCTTTTGACATAAGTCTTCAAGGTTTGACACTTAGTCATTGCTAGAGTGGATAGGTTTCATCATCGCAAGTTAAGAGAAGCTATCGAAATTGAGCGAAGACCCATCAATCTCAACAGAGATGATGGGTGGAAGGTTAGTAGAAATTGGATCCCTGCATTGTCGTCTTAAGTTTTCTTCCTCCCCCCTCTGTCCTTCCAGGTTCTTTCTTTGGGTGGGCGTGACTTAGTTCTTGTGAGTCAGGTTTAGCTTATCCGTGGCATCGTCGTTCGTCTCATGATTATCCTCTTCTTGTGCAGCTTCTCATTTTTATGTATAGTTCATTAATATTAAACTCAAATTATTCGTATATTATTAATATCAAATACATAAACAAAAGGGCAATTCAATTAACAGTCTCTTAGAATTTTAGTACCATTAATTATTTACAGTCCCTTATGTAACATTATAACATAATTTAAGACTTTTATAAATTAATTTAAAAATATTAATTAGTTAATATTTATTTTTGAGATTATTAATTATCATTATATATATTTATTCATATAACATTAATAATTAATTTATATATAATTAAGTTGTAATTAACCCAATTTAAAAACTAAAGTGCAATTTAATTAACGGTCTCTTAAACATTTAGTACCTTATTTATTTATAGTCCCATATGTAACATTATATTAACCATAACATAACATTATCATTTAGGACTTTTATAAATATTTAAAATATTATTAACTATTATTATATTTATTCATATAACATTAATAATTAATTTATACATAATATTAAATTAATTTGTAATTAACCTAATTTTAACCTTTTTCTATAAATATAACATTAGTATTAGATTTATAATTAATTAATAAATTATTTTTTATGTATTTTATTAAATTATTATATTATTTCACCTAAAAGTAATTGAAATATTATAATTTAAGATTAGGGTAACATTACAAATAGGACTTAGAGATATAATATATTAGGTCTAGATTTAAGAATTAATTAATTAAATATTAACATATATATATATATATTATTTAAGAATAATATAATATAACATATATATATATATATAATTATATATATATTATATATATATATATATATATATATAATTTTACGTATAAAAAGGTAATATTGGAAATTAAATAAATGAATTTTTCTAACAGATTAACCTTTGGTTGTATTTTAATATTAATTTAATATTAAATTAATTAGAGGTAGTTTGACTAGGGTTCTTGATTGATAAAGTAGCCGTTAGAGGGTTTTAACTGTTGGAGTCTCTGCTTATGCTATTTAACATGATGGGCTAGATCTGTATTCTCAACTTGTCCTGATGATGAACCACATTGGTTGGTTCGAAACGCGTTGGCAAAAATCTTTCTTATGTGATTTACGCTGAAGCTCTCCTTATAACTTAGTCTCTAACTGAGTCATCAGGTTCTTTATCTGCAACACCTTCTTGATCTCCAATATGGTTTCTGCTCTGTCCAGAATCTCAATCTTCTCCAACTCGGCCCTGGTTTTTGAATTTATAACTCTGATCATGTGTCAAACTTCACTTGGTCTATCTTTAAGCAACTGGTTCACTTCATCAATGGCTACCTTACATCTATTTATGATTTCCTCCTTCTCGAAAATGATCTGAATGAAGGGCCATACTTCAGTTATGGCCTGATTGATATCTGTCCAAATGCTTTCCTTGGCTTGGGCCAAGGTTTGATCCATCAATGATTGACTATAAAACTCTTCAATTCTTCTGTTCAACCTGTGTGTTTTCTGCATTTCCTCAACATACAGAGTATCATTCTTTATCTTTTGAGCTCCCATATTCTTGAATTTCTTATGAAGCCTTTCATTCTCTTGCTTATGGTAATTGAGCTCCTGTGAGAGTTTGTTCAAATCCTCTACTGTTGATGTAGATTCTAATATGGTTTATTTAGTTTTCCCCACTGTTCTGGACACTGTAATAGGAATAGTTCTGATGGGAGCTATAGCTAACTGAGTAAATTACTCTTTTTCCTTAAGAAATTTCTGAATTTTCTCCTCCATAGTCTTTATCTGCACATTCTATTCAATTATCAATTTGAGCATTTCCTCCTTGTGTTGTTCACTTTCTACTATCTCCCTGGTCTAGGGGTCCTCTATAGAAGGTAGTTTCGGTTGCTTCCTCAATGCTACAATATTTGTGTTCTTCTTCTTGATAATATCTTGAGCAGATTTGACATTAGTAGGGTCATACCCAATTTTAATTACTAAGTCCTCTAATGACTTGACCCTGTTATCCTTAGCTAAATATGACATTTTCTCATTCTTCAATTGTGACTACACATTTCACAGAGCAATTTTAAGTTTTGATAATGCCATAGCAGTATTGGTCATGGTAGACAACATCATCTCACCAGACTACCTATTCATGTCCATTTGATCAATTGGATGTATCTTATTAGTATCAAATGAAAATACAATTTTTCTGTAATAAGAAGAACCTTTAGGAAAATGCACTTGAGCCTATAGAAAACCCATTTGCATTCTTCCCTTTTCACTGTCAAAGGATGTCAACAACTTGTTCTATGAAGTAGAAGTCTGCTTTTAAAACTATGCATAAACATTTTCTTTCAAATCTTCATTCTTTTTCTTAATTTCAAGGAAATTAGTGAAGACGTTTGACTCATCTTTTTCACTTGGTCCCGCAAATTGAGTGATCTCTAACAAATTCTGTGAAGTAGAAGAAGAAGAAGGAGTAGGAATTACAGGTTCTTTTGTCCGTATGGAAACCTATGAATCATCTAAATTGATGATAATAGGCTCCTTTTGACCCTGAGTAGTAGTAGTAGTGCCCTTGAAGTAAATCCTTGATTTCTTCTAATAGTGAGTGAATTCCTTTTCTCCAATTGTTGATGATCATGATCCTTCTCTAGGCCTCTTGTCCTAGTTGGTTTGAGAAGTTGGAATCTGAAGAGTAGAAGGAGGTAAAACCTATTCTTCTACTTCTTGAAGAGTATTCTCTTCCCATTGTTCTTGATTTCTGAACTTCTCAATCTTTGGTCTAGGTGTATGATTGTAAGGAGTGGTTTTGAGTTCCACCCTTAATTTTGAAATAATGTTGAATGGGTCATAAGACCAAGTGAAGCTTGGTTGGAAACCCATCTGTTTTAGTATGGCATCCACATATAAAAATGTTGATCTAGTGTTATGTTGTAGTGGCTACAACCACCCTCCAAAATTTTTCCTTAGCTTCATTTTGGAGCCTCCATACCAACCTTTCATAGCAGCATGTCTTGCTTCATCAAGTACACAAGCTTCAATGATTTTCTTGCAGAAAGGCACCCTGTCTGTCAAAGCTTGTTGCAGTCCCCTCATAGGATGTCTCTTTAGACTTGGTCCAGCTGTAGGCTGAGAAGCTCCCTCAAGGAATTGCGCAATTCTAGAGGGAAACTAGCCTTCCCTCCAGAAATTGCGCAATTATGTCTGGCAACCTGATGGGCTCCAGAATTGCGCAATTCTGCCAGTCAAGCTTCATTTAGAAAATTACGAAATTCCTCCTAGCAGGGTTTCTCAACCCAGGAATTGTGTAATCCTAGGAAGCAGTCATCTTCTCTGCCCAAAAATTACACAAATCTCCTCGGCATCCAGCCTAGCTCCCTTCCAGAAATGCGCATTTTCTCCCATCAGTTGAGCAAGCTCTTGCATGTGCAGTTGGGTTGACCTGTTCCACCTAGGACCAAGGAAAATTGACTTGCATGCATGGGCGATTTTTTCTCGGAATACAAAAATCAACATGCAAAAAGAATCCCAAGATTTTAGGGAGCTATTTTTAGCAGTTGGAGGTTACATGCAAAGATCATTTTAGAATCTTTCCTCCAAGTGTCACTTTTTCCTAGATTTGCGGCATGCGCATCATGAGCTTCAAACTTATTTATTCGATACTTCATAGCTCATTTCTTCACATTGATCTTGGAGCTTTGGCATCCCATAGCACATCCAGGACTCTTTGACACATCCAGCTCAGCTGTTCATGGGTAAGTGTTCTCAACTTTTCTTTTGTAGTATTTTTGTCACATTTTATGTTTCGCTTGTGTGAGTGTTGTTTGCTTGATTTATTTGAACATTTTTTGTCATTTACATGCATAATAGCTTGTACTAGCATCATTTTAGTTTTCATTACTATCTCACTATTATTGCATGCATGAAATTGTTTTGCACGAACAGTCGCTGATTTGGTGACTTGCTTCACCCACATGCATGTTGTTTCGTTTTTTGAATATTTCATTCACTATTTGCATGCATGATCATTTGCTTCTTCTTACACTCAATATCTCCATGCATTCAATTTCACATTTTCTTTCATTTTCCTATCAGTGGGTTTGAGCAGCCTTGGCCCACCTGGACTCTGCCTCACCAAGGCAACATTGCGCAATCCTAAGAGGGAAGGCTCTATCATCCCCTTAGGAAATGTGAATTTCTTCCCATCAGCTATTTCCCAAACCTACTTTGCACAATTCTGATGGACAATGATTTTTGGCCCAGAAAAGTGAGCAATGCAGTCACAGAGCCTACAACCATTGTTGGCTGAAATTACGCATTGCGCAATTCCAACAGTCGGCAGTCAGCCTAGATTGCGCATTGTGAAATTCCAGTAGCTAGTCATGCCTCTCTGATAGCCTAGACTGCCTTTTACGCATTTTTGGTAGCAATTCATGCATCCTCCCAGAAGAAATTGCGTAATCCTTGCCAGTCCTTCCCTAGGTATGTGTTATGTCGTTCCCGAATTTGCTTTGGTTTTCATTGACAGATTTCTTGCCATGCATGTCACTTTGTCTCCAGGTCTAGCAGGTGTTCATCCGCCTCTTGACAGTTCAGGATCAATGGCGTCTAAGAGAGCAGGATCAAAGGACACTGACGGAAGCACAACTAGATCAACAGCTGAGTGAGTGTCCACAAGTCTACCGATCTATGAAGATACCAAGTTGATTCTAGACAAGGACATCAAGCTAAAATGGCAAGAGGTCAATGATGCATTTGCAGGCACATTTGGGGAAGACCTCAAAGACAACCAGGTATGTGTGAACATCCACAAGTCCGGCTTGTACCGGATTTTATGTAGATACCCCATGTTCCCATGCAAGGACATGATACACTATATCATCTCACACACTGACCCCAAGACGATGACCTTGAGCAGTGTCATCGGGATGAAGATTGCAACCTTCATGGCATGGGATTATGATGAGATGTATTAGATGTCGGAGCCTTTAACTATCATGGAGACTCCCTTTAGATTACCTAGCAGCAATGCCAACTCTAGAGACATTTTAAAGAACATGGTAAAGGAGCTAGCTAGATTCAGGATGACACCCAACCAGATCTACAAGATGAAGATACTACAAAAGGCATATCAATACTTGGTCATCTTTGCATGTCAATTGTACGACTAGGAAAGTAGTGAAAACTTCCCATAGAGTTGGGTGATCGCACTGGACCAACTGGTCAGAGAGAGAAAACCATGCAACTAGTCCAGCATGTTGGCTCATTAGCTAAAGGAATAGGTAACAAGGGCTTGACAACAACCCAAAGGTATGCAAGCAAAAATCTACATGTCCGCCTACATCTTGGATGCAGTCTGTGCCTGATAGGAGTTCCCAAGCTTGAAGTGGGCATGGTCACCAGTGGAGATTGTCGTGAACACTTATTGTAATATGTTGTCCAAATGCAACTTCAAAGGAGTTATCACACATATGTCCAATCATTTTTTCACCCCATTTTACGAGATGATATTCAAATAGGATCCATCCTGCATGTCGATGGAAGAAATGGAGGCACTCATAGACATAACTTATTGGTATGCCTCACTGTCTGACACCTTCATATGGATGTACAATGTGGAGAAGCCTCCGCATTTTCTACCAAATTTCACCTTGGACATGCTCGTCATGCAGGAAGTAGCATATCACATCTCGGCAGGATTGATAGCTAGGCTGCACCAGAAGAAGAAGGCATCTTGGCCCGCTCTTCCACTGCGCATTGGGTTATATGAGATCTGAAGTTTCAAGCATGCGGATGTCGAAGTAGAGCAGAACAATAAGTATCCATTCGACCTCCAAAGTTACAATATGTATGATCTGCATTGTCTTGTGAAAGATCACTGCACGAGAGTACAGTTCAACTGGATCCACAGGGCATTTCATTGGGCGGAGTAGGACCCATGGAGATATTTCTACATTTTCTCTAGATCCAATGAATAGGTCAACTTCACTTTGGAGTGGTTAGTGAAGAAACATGAAGCAACATCTCAGAGAGCACAAGAAGTAGCAATATCAGTAGAGGCAAACATACCAGTGCACGACAAGGGCAAGAGAAAGATTGTTGATCACATGGAGGAAGAGAAAAGCTGCAAGTTTTGAGCAGATCCACTTGTGGAGAAAGTTTCTTTTTCCATAGAGGTAAAGGGGCAACATTGTGACAAGAGAAACATGCAAAGGTAGAGAGAGAAGCAGATAATGGAGGAAATAAAAAAGGAGTTGCATGAGTTGAAGGAGCAACTCCGAAAGAAACATGAGCTGCTTAAATAGGAGAGGGAAGCGCAACAACAACGAGTAAAACATGGGGCACAACATGTGCAGATGGATGAAACAACGCTCATATAGGTAGTGGACTCATCATAATATTTGGCATCAGGAAAATAAGGTGAACCATCACAGGAGCAAGACATCGCTCAAGAGATAGAGCGAGCGCTTGAACAAATGGATACAGACATGGAGTAGCAGGAGTTAGAGCAGGGCACTAACCTCATGCCTCACCACCAAGAGGTTGACCCACCAACTTCATCGCATCCATAGGATGAGCAAGTCCCAAGTGACCAATAAGATATTGACATCCTTTGAGATTGTCCAAAAGGAGAGATGCACAACATCTCATTCGACGAGTCTCAACATAGAGTTGTGCAATCTCGCAGAGTGTCAACTCTGGAAGATCATACATCTCCTACACAGTATGAGGAAAAAGTGATTGTGTCAAACATGTTCAAACATCTGGCAGCCTTGGCTAATGCCACTAGAGCATATGCCGAAGCCACTAGCTCAAGCGTTCGCTTTCTGATTGCTGAGAATGAGTGAATGGCTAAAGAGCAATAGATGGCCAAGCAAGGAGGAGAGTTGGTGACAACGTCTGTCTGAGAAAAACTGAAGAAGGAGATACAAGATGAATTATTGTCCCTTGACATAGTTATGCAGGCATTGTATTCCAAGTTTGGCACCTCGCATAAGGCAGTTGTCCATCTCAACAGATGACAGCTGTGATGTGCTAGAAGAGCACGTATCTTGTCAAAATGTGCATGCTACCATTTATTACATGAAAACATGGATGTTGTGATACAAGGGAGCCCCACTTCACTTTCCTAAGATGATGAAGCCCAAAGCAGTTGAGTTGAAGGCATGCATCCGGAGTCAGATCCATAACTATGAAGAGCTCTCGCAACTCATCACTAGTCTACAGGCTTCCCATGCATGAGTATTCAAGAGTATTGATGTTGTGGTGTGCGCACATGCAATCCCATCTATTGGGACTCTCACCTAGGCAAAGACAAAAGCACATGTCTGACTAGAGCTTGACTCTTACTTTGACGAGTTGATGCGCATAGCTACCAGCCCATACTTGCCAATCAATGTAGTCACCATGCACAAGTATGTTACTAGTCCGACTGCATTGAAGACAATGACGCGCGTGCTTTGAGATGAGTTGGATAGAGGAGCCCAAGAAGTGTACCTGGATGCTATGTAGGCAAGAGTTAGGTTCCAGAAAGATGTCACCTTGGAGCACACGGACACCATCGCGAACTACTGATCTTGGCATCAGTGCGCTACTATTGATAATCATGAGGATGTTGAATAGTTGGACTTGCCATGGTTTTCTGAGTCATAGTGATGTATTGCATGGCTTGCTCAAGCCATTTTGTCTCACATGGGTACATTTCCATTGTAATGTAACATCTTGTCAAGTGTAAGCTCAAGTGTCGATAGTTGGATGTAACAGTCATAGAGTAGATGAAGATTCATGAGGGTAGATGAACTATCAAAAGGGGAATGTCAAGGGTCACCCCACCCTTCGTTGTAAATAGTCCTTCATAAATCATTGTAAAGGCTTTTGGTCAGCCAAGCTTCCGATAGGACTATCTTAGAGAGATCTTGGACAATATTATAATGAGCCTTGGCTTCTCTACTACATAGAGCTAGTACATCTATTTGGAGGAGTAGGCGGTTATGGTTGTAACGTTCCGTTATCGGAGCTAGTGGTTTGACATGGATGTATTGTATGACTGGAACTTACACTTCTTAATATAATATGATCCTGCACATTTCATGTATATGTTGTATTGTATTTCAACCGTCTGTTTACTCTAAATGATATATGTATTTGTTTACTTAGGCATGCATGTATAACTATTTATGTGTATGTATGTATGAATCTTTCTGAAATGTGCTATTGGTTTAACCATCACTTTGGATTGCTAGCTAACTTTCCTTCCATGTTGTGATGCATCTTTGCTCGTGTGTTCCCTTATTAACTTTGTGCTATCATACGTTTCCAAGGGGTACACTCATCTCAACTCCCGTGTGTTAGAACCTCTCATGCACCTTCCTCAGCTCACTACATATGTAACACCCTTGCTACTAACATAGTTGTCTTACTTGCCTCTGTGCAAAATCACAGTCAAGGCATTACCGTATGACCCACTGCTAGGATTCCTACACCAAACTGTCTAAGGTATAATTGGGACTTCTTACCCAGGAGATCCCCTAACATGTTGGAGGGTCCAACACTGTCAACATTTCTGGCGCTAGAAGGAGGGCCAGATGACAAGTTGTGTCCTCTCATCCTATTTTGACGTTTACATATCTATCATGGAATATGTTACTCTCATCCCTCCACGATGTCTTTCGCATGTAGAACCTCTCAACATCATGAGGGAGTTTTTCGATCTCTTGTCCACATACATGTATGATCGTGAAGGTGAAGTGGCCTAGCCTGAGTTTTTTCATGAATTTCTTTCCATGATTCATGAGGAATATGGATGTTTTGATGAATAGGATAGTTTTATGCTTGCATACACACTTCATGAATCTCCACATCGATGGTTGTGCAGGCTGTCGGATGACAATGTGCACTCACTTGAGCACTTTTGTGATCTCATTGAAGACACTTTATATCATTTTGATCCAGACCATCTTGACCAAAAACTATTACAACAACAGAAGGCTCCACATGAATGGCCTATGGATTTTTGGTAACACTTCTGTGATTTGCAGTTTCAAGCTCCAAAGAGACAGATAAAATTTTTCTATCTTTGAAACTGATTCGAGTATTCTTTAAGAAATTTTCTCTCATCCTAAGAAGAAGTTCGAAATCAAGCCTCGTTCATTATTTTTTAGTGATGGAGCTACAAAATTATAAATGGATACGGTCGCTGTCACAAGTGACTGCCCGTCATCCCCCCATCAAACAACTCCACCACTACAAATTGATGCAGGAGAACATGCTCGCATGTCTATTTAGCTATCACATTGTCCCAAAATCACTTCACTTAATTTTTGCACAAATTTGGTTGTGAGTCCCTCGAGTTATCATATGCATTTTGTTCCACAACATCCCTCTTCTTACTCAGCTAATCCTCCAGATGATACTGTCTTGTGTTCTTCCATTCCAGGCTCTACATTTGTTGTGAACAAGGAACAAGCCACTAAAGGAGTTGGTGTTGCACAAACAACATGCGTTATCATTCATGAAGAGTATGACTGGGAGCTTGAGCATCAACACTCAGCGAAGGATGACTCCCTTCCATTTGAGCCCCCTCTATTCTTTCCTGACATTTTTGGTGAACCTGCCATCCATGATTTTGAATGTGTACCTTCATCCACGAATGAACACATTGTTGATCACTCAGAGGACACACCAAATCTGACAATGGAGAGGATAAGTCATTCATTGAAAATCCACTTGATATTTCCTCTGCCTTTTCTAGAAACATAGAGGATGAATTTGTTCGCTTCTCATCTACCCCTCTGTTTGATTCATCAGATCATGAGGATGCTGATGAAATCATTGATTTCTCTAATTGTGGCTGTTGTGATACATTTAATCCCATATTTGATCATGATCATGATTCTATCACAGTCAATTTTTCAAAGCCATTGGCTTATGATTATCTATCTGGCGATGAAGTCGAAACAACCAAGACTGTCGAGGCACTTCAGCCTGAGCTAATGGTTATGTTAGGCCCTCGCTCTCTTGGGGTTAGTTTCACTTCCGATCAGGAAATTGTTCAATCACTTGAGGCTCCTCATCACTCATCTGTATGCATCAAAGATCAATCTCACACACAAATCATGCTTCCTCCACTCAAACTGCATGATCCCATCGCTCATGCATTGTTGGAATCTTACATTGCAAGCATGCATGCACGACGCAAGTTGTCTTTATTTCTTTCGTTTGCTTGAATGTCACAGTCAAGAATGTGTGTATGCTTCACAGCTGCATGCAGTGTCGCAAAACACCATGATAAGTCCAAGGACTGCTTTTCATGTCCTTACACTCACTTATGTCCTGTGGGCACTTTTAAACATGAAGTGTGTTTTTCTTCAATGTTATATCTTTCTTTCTTGTTGGTTCACACAACTGGGTTGCTTGCGGACCAAGCCTTCACCAACATGGGTCAACAAATACACTAGTGGTTGCATTGGAAATATCACTTCACATGATTGGGCCCATGCACCATTAGCTTAGGAGTAGGAGTAGTTTTTGCTTTTAGTTTGTTTGCTTGCATGCTTGTTTTCTAACCTGCTTCGCTTGTTTGATTTCTTGCTTGTTTTCTTACTTTGATTCATATTTTATACTTCTTCTACTTTACTTTGTTGTTTGTTTTCTTGTTTTGTTCATAGGTTAGTTTTGCATAAAACCATGTATGACTCTTAAGAAAAGATGGGTAAAGTACAAGAGGTCTTGTATTGCTATCACTACTTGGTTATCTGTCATCCTACCTCTCTATGATGAACTTTTTATCTTTAGTCCATGATACGTCAAATGAAAATACGTACTATTTGAAGTGAACCTTGGTGAAAACACAATGCCTGCGCGCTAACTAGTGTCACCTACTCTAGCCGGTTGTTTTTGGGTTAACCCTTGTCAGCTCAGTTAAGTAGAGTAAGGTGAGGGGGGAAACCTTAACAAGCACGTTAGAGGTATATAATAAACTACTTCTTTGAAGGAACAACCTCTTCTAATCTCAATATGTTGGGATCCCTCTTCAGCCTCAGAAATGAATAAGTGCTATGCACAGTTATGAAAAAAATGAAAAGTAAAAAAATAAAAAAATGAATAATGAATAAGGTGAAAGAAGAGAAAGGCTTCTTGCATAGAGAGGTGATGCAAGTAAATCTGTCAGGTACTAACCAGGCTCACTGGTAGTGGAGTGATACTTGTGTTCATGCGTGACTCCACCGGGGTACTATCCAAGCCTGCTAGCAGCAGAGCAACAATAGAGATGAAACTAAGACTCTGGCGATTATACTGCTTGTGCACTGATATAACCCTTAACCCCAATTGAAACAAATATGTTTCCTTGGCTAGGAATATGTGTCAATCGACCAAGATCTTGGTAGATGCTACATATTACAATCAGGCTAGTGTGAAACCAAGAAGAACTAAGAACTAAACAATACTTCTGGAGGTGTTAGAATCGCTTTTCATGAACAATTTCCATTCATAGAGTTGGAGTTCTACCAGTGTACCACCAAGTGTTGTAGCGGCTACAACCACCCTCCAAAATTTTTCCTTAGCTTCGTTTTGGAGCCTCCCTACCAAACTTTCACATTAGCATGTCTTTATTCATCAAGCACATAAGCTTCAATGATTTTCTTGCAGAAAGGCAGCTTGATTATCAAAGCTTGTTGCATTCCCCTCACAGGTTGTTTCTTCGAACATGATCCAACTACAGGCTGACCAGATCCCTTAAGAAATTGGACAATTCTGGAGAGCAACTAACCTTCCCTCCAGAAATTGCGCAATTCTGTCTCGCAACTTACTGGGATCCAAAATTGCACAATTCTGCCAGTCAAGCTTCATCCAGAAAATTATGCAATTCCTCCTAGCAGGGCTACTCAGCCCAGGAATTGTGTAATCTTGGGCAGCTGTCAACTGCTCTTCCCAGAAATTATGCAAATCTCCTGGGTAGTCAGCCCAGCTCCCTTCTAGAAATGCACATTTTCTCCCAGCAGTTGAGTAGGCTCTTGTATGTGTAGTTGGGTTGACCAGTTCCACCCAGGACCAAGGAAACTTGACTTGCATGCATGGGCTACTTTTTCCCAAAATAGAAAAAACAACATGCAAAAAGCATCCCTAGATTTTAGGGAGATATTTTTAGCAGCTAGAGGTTACATGCAAAGATCATTTTAGAATCTTTCCTCCAAGTGTCACCTTTTGCTAGACTTGTGGCATGTGCGTCATGAGCTTCAAACTTAGTTATTCGATGCTTCAGAGTTCATTTATTCACATCGATATTGGAGCTCTGACATCCCACAATGCATCTAGGACTTTTCGACACATCCAGCTCAAATGTTCATGGGTAAGTGGTCTCAACTTGCCTTTTGCAGCATTTCTATCACTTTTCGTGTTTTCGCTTGTGTGAGTGTTGTTTTCTTGATTTCTTTGAATGCTTTCTGTCATTTACATGCACACTAGATTGTACTAGCACTGTTTTAGTTTTTGTTACTATCTCACTGGTGTTGCATGCATGAAACTGTTTTTCACAAACGTTCTCTGATTCAATGACTCCCTTCACCCACATGCATGTTGTTCCATTTTCTAAATCTTTCTTTCACTATTTGCATGCATGATCATTTGCTTCTGCTTACAGTTAGTACCGCCATGCTTTCACTTTCACATTTGCTTTCAGTTGCCCGTCGGCAAGTCTTGGCAGCCTTGGCCCAGACTCTACCTCATCAAGACAGTATTGCGCAATCTTGAGAGGGAAGGCTTTGTCTTCCCCTTAGGAAATGTGCATTTCTCCCCAGCAGTTGTTACCCAGACTTGCTTTGCATAATTCTTAGGGACACTGACTGCCAGCCCAGAAAATTTCGCAATGCAGTCATTGAACCTGCAACCATTTCTAGGTGAAATTGCGCATTGCACAATTCTAACAGCTAACAATTAGCCTGGATACGCATTGTGTAATTCCAGCAGCTATTTATGCCTCCCAGACAACCCAAACTTTGTTTTGTGCAGTTCTAGTAGCTAGTCAACCATCCTCCCATAATAAATTTTGCAATCCTTGCCAGCTCTCTCCCAGGTATGTGTTATGTCCTTATCGAATTTGCTTTGGTTTTCACTGATAGATTTCTTACCATGCATGTCACTTTGTCTCCATATCTAGTAGGTGCTCATCCACCTCTTGATAGTTCAGGATCAATGGCCTTTAAGAGAGCAATATCAAAGGACACTAACGAAAGCGCAATTGGAGCAGCGATTGAGTGAGTGACCACAAGTCTACCAATCTATGAAAATACCAAGCTGATTCTAGACAAGGACATCAAGATGAAATGGCAAGAGGTCAATGATATATTTGCAGGCACATTTGGGGAAGTCCTCGAAGACTGCCAGGTATACTTGAAGAACTCCTGAGACATTCTGAAGAACTGGGTAAAGGAGTTGGCTAGATTCAAGATGACACCCAACCATATCTACAAGAGGAAGATACTGTAGAAGGCATATCAATACTTGGTCATATTTGCATGTCGATTGTATGGCTAGGAAAGCAGGGAACCTTCCCACAGAGTTGGGTGATTATGCTGGAGCAACTGGTCCAGCCTGTTCGCTCATTAGCTGAAGGAATAGGAAGCAAGGGCTCGACAGCCACCCAAAGTTATGTAAGCATAAATCTACATGTCCTCCTACATCTTGTATGCAATCTGTGCCCAATAGGAGTTCCCGGGCTTGAGGTGGGCATGGTCACTGGTGGAGACTGCTGCGAACACTTATTGTAAGATGTTGTCTGAATGCAACTTTAGAGGAGTTATCACACGGCTGTCCGATCATTTTGTCACCCCAGTTTACAAGATGATATTCGAACAGGATCCACCTTGCATGTCGATGGCAACAATGGAGGCACTGATAGACATAGATCATTGGTATGCCTCACCGTCCCGCAACTTCATACGGCTGTACAATGCAGAGAAGCCTCTACATGTTCTACCAAAGTTCACCTTGGACATGCTCGTCATGCAAGAAGAAGAATATCACATCTCGACAAGATTGACAGCTAGGCTACATTGGAAGAAGAAGGCATCTTGGTCTACTCTTCCACTGCACATTGGCTAATATGCGATCCAAAGTTTCAAGCATGAGGATGTTGAAGCAGAGCAGATGAAGAAGTATCTATTTGACCTCCAAAGTTACAATCCGTATGACCCACATTGTCTTGTGAAATATCACTGCACGAGAGTACAATTAAACTGGATCACGGGGAATTTCATTGGGCAGAGGAGGACCATGGAGATATTTCTACAATTTCTCCAAACCCAATGAACAAGTCAGCTTCGCTGTGGAGTGGTTAGTGAAGCAACGTGAAGAAACATCTCGGAGAGCACTAGAAGCAATAGTAGAAGTAGAGGCGAACATACAAGTGCACAACAAGGGCAAGAGAAATATTATCAATCTAATGGAGGAAGAGAAAAGCTGCAAGTTCCGATCAGATCCAGTTGTGGAGAAAGAAGCTTTGGCCATAGAGGAAAAGAGGCAACAGTGCGACAAGAGAAATGTGTAAAGGCAGAGAGAGAAGCGGAGAATGGAGGAAATAGAGAAGGAGTTTCATGAGTGTAAGGAGAAACTTTGAAAGGAAGAGGAGCAAGAATTCACTTAGGAGATAGAGCGAGCACTTGAACAGATGGCTATAGACATGGAGCAGCAGGAGTTAGAGCAGCACATCGACCTCATGCCTCACCACCAAGAGGTCAACACACCAGCTTCACTGCATCCAGAAGATGTGCAAGTCCCAAGCAACCAAGGAGACACTAAGATCCTTTTGATGGAGTTGGACCCGCTAACATGTCAAGGGGATCTCTCCAGTAAGGAGTTCCAATTAGACCTTAGACTATTTGGTGTAGGAGTCACAACAATGGTTCGTAAAGCAATGCCTTGACCGCGATGTTGCATAGAGGCAAGTAAGATAACTCTATTGGTAACAAGGGTGGGACTGCTGCAATGAGTCAAGGAAAGTGTATGGGAGGTTCTAGCACATAGGGTCTGACATGAGTGCGCACCTTGGAAACCTGTAATAGTAATCAGATGGGAAGGGAACACATGAGTGAAGATGCATCACAAGCTAGAAAGAAGGTCAACTGACAATCCAAAGTGATGGTTAAACCAATATCACATCTGCAACAAGATTCATATAATTACATATAAAGGAGTTCATATGGAATTACATAAGTTAAATAACATACATTGCTAAGAAACAGGAATAGTCCAACTATAATACCAACATATGCATGAAAATGTGTTGGATCTTATTATACTTAGGCCATGCCACTCCGCCTTCACCATCATAAATGTAATTGGACAAGAGATCAAAACACTCCCTCATGATGGAGACAGCTTCACAATTCGAAAAATATCGCAAGGGGAGAAGAGTGTAAGAATCGATGAAAGTATGCAAAGGTTCAAAATTGGATGAGAGGACACAACTTGTCATCTGGCCCTCCTTATAGCACCAGAAATGTTCACGATGCTGGACTTGCCAACATGTCAAGGGGATCTCCTCAGTAAGAAGTCCCATTTACACCTGAGACCGTTTGGTGTAGGAGTCCCAACAGTGGGTCGTAAAGCAATGCCTTGACTGCGATGTCACACAAAGGCAAGTAAGATAAATTTGTTGGTAACAAGGGTGTGGCTGATGCAGTGAGTCAAGGAAGGTGTGTGGGAGGTTCTAAGACATGGGGGTTGAGATGAGTGTGCCCCTTGGAAAAGTGTAACAATACTCAGCTAGGAAGGGAACTCATGAGCAAAGATGCATCACAAGCTGGAAAGAAGATCAATCGACAATCCAAAGTGATAGTTAAACCAAAAAAAAATCTGCAACAAGATTCATATAATTTCATACAAAGTAGTTCATACACAACTACGTAAGTTAAACAACATACATTGCTAAGAAACCAGAACAATACAACTACAATAACAACATATGCATGAAAATGTGTTGGCTCTTATTGTATAAATAAGTGTAAGTCCCAATCATACAATACATCCATGTAAACCTGCTAGCCCCAACAGTGGAACATTACATCCACATCCTCTTGCTCCTCTAAGGAGATGACCTAGCTCCATTTAGTGGAGAAGCCAAGGTGCATTACAATACTGTCCAAGCTTTCTCCAAGATAGTCTTATCAGAAGCTTAGCTAACCAAAAGCCCATACAATGAGTTATGAGGGAATATTTATAGCAAAGGGTGGGGTGGCCCTTGACATTCTCCTTTATGACTGTTTAACTACACTCATGAATCTTCACCTAATCTATGACTGTTACATCCACTATTGACACTTGACTTACACTTGACATGACTCAACATTACAAAGCACATGTACTCATGTGAACACAATGGCTTGAGCAAGCCAAACTAGACGTCACTCTGACTTAGACAACTATAGAAGTCCAACTGCTCAAAATCCTCATGCTGATCAACAATAACATATTGATGCCAAGCTTTGTAGTCTTTGATATTGCCTATGTGTTCTACGGTGACATTCATCTGAAACCTAACCTTTACCTCCATACCATCTGGGTACACTATTCGAGCTCCTCTGTCCAACTCATTTGAAAGCATGTGCATCATTGTATTTAATGTGGCTGGACCAACGACATACTTTTGCATGATGTTTGAGTTGATAGGCAATTCTGGGCTGGTGGCGATGCGGATCAACTTGTCGAAGTACGAGTCAATCTCTAGTCGGACCTGCTTCTTTGTCTTCACCTGGGCGAGAGTCCCGATTGATGGGATCACATGCGTGCACACCACAACATCCATACTTTTGAATACTCATGCATGGGAGGCCTGTATGCAAGTGATGAACTACGGGAGCTCCTCATAATTTTGGATCTGACTACAAATACGTGCCTTCAACTCGATCACATTGACCCTCATCATCTTAGGGAAGTGAAGTGGGGCTTCCTTGTACTTCAACGTCTATGTTTTCATGTCATCAACAACAACATGCATGCTTGTCTAGATGTGTGTTCTTCTAGCACATCATTGATGCCATCCATTGAGATGGACGAATGCATTTTGCATGGTACCAAACTTGGAGTACAATGCTCGCATCACTGTGTCAAGGGACAATACTTCATCTAGTATTTACTTCTTCAGTCAACTTGGGCGGACATCGTCACTGAGACTCATCCTTGTTTGGCCGTTTGTAGTTCCTTTGCCATTTGCTCATTCTCAACTATTAGGAAGCGAACACTTGAGCTAGTGGCTTCAGCATACATTTTGGTTGCATGCCAAGGTAGCTGGATGTTTACGCACATTAGTCATGATCACTCGTCTTCAACTTGTGCAAGAGATATTTGATCCTTCGGAGTTGATACTCCGCGAGACTTCACAAATCTATGTTGAGATTCATCAAATGAGATGTTGTGCATCTCTTCTTCCAACTGATCACCAAGGATCTTAGTGCCTCCTTGGTCATCCGAGGCTTGCTCTTCTTCTGAATGCATTGAAGCAGGTCATTTGACCTCTTTGTGGTGAGGCATGACGTCGGTGTCTTGTTCCAACTCCTACCACTCCATGTCTGCATCCAACTATTGAAGTGCTTATTCTATCTCATGAGCAAAGTCTTATCCCTACAATGGTTCACCTGATATCAATTGTTCAGATGAATCAACTACTTTATAGTCACTGGTCCGTTTGCTTGCACATGTTGCACCCCCTGTTGTATTTGTTGTTGTTGCACTTCCCTCTCTTGTTTTGCGCAACTCTTGTTCCTTTCGGAGTTGCTCTCTCATCTCATGTAACTCCTTCTGTTCTTCTTCCATTCTCTTCTTATCCTTCTACCTTCACGCAATTCACTTATCGCACTGCTGCCTCTTTGCCTCTATAGCCATAATTTCTTTCTCTACAAGTGGATCTACTCGAAACTTGCAGCTTTTCTCCTTCTCCATGTGATCAATAATATTCCTCTTCCCTTTGTTGTGCACTGATATGCTTGGCTCTGCTGCCACTACTATTACTGCTACTACTGCTAATGCTCTCTATGATGCTGCTTCATGCTACTTCACTAACCACTCCACAACGATTCCAACTGGTTCAATGGGTCTAGAGAAACTGTAGCAATATCTCTATGGGTCCTCCTCGGCCCAATGAAATTCCCCATAGAGCCAGTTGAATTGAACTGTCGTGCAATGATCCTTCACAATGTAATGTGGGTCATATGGATTGTAGCTTCATAGGTCGAATGGGTACTTCTTCATCAATTCTACCTTGACATCTGCTTGCTTGATACTCCATATTTCATATACCAAATCCACAATCGAAGAGTGGGCCAAGGTGCCTTCTTCTTTGCTACATTATAGCTATCAATCTTGCCGAGGTCCGATATGCTACTTCTTGCTTAATAAGTACGTCCAAGGAAAACTTTGGTAGAACATGCAGAGGCTTCTCTGCATTGAACATTCGGATGAAAGTGTCGGATGGTGAGGCATACCAGTATACAATGCCTATTAATGCCTCCATTGCTTCCTTTGACATGTAGGGCGGATCTTGTTCGAATATCATCTTGTAAACAGGGGCAACGAAATGATCGGAGAGCCATGTGATTACTCCTTTGAAGCTGCATTTGGACAGCAACTTGAAATATGTGTTCACATTAGTCTCCTTCAGTGACCATGCCCACTCCAAGACTCAAAACTTGTGTTAGGAATAGATGTCATCTAGGATGTACGCAAAAATGTAAATCTTTGCATGCATACCTCTAGGTGACTGTCGAGCCTTTATTACTTGCTCCTTCAGTTGATGAGCTAGTATGCCAGACCAGTTACATGGTTTTTCTTCTCTAGCCAATTGGTCCAATGCAACCACCCAACTCCATGGGAAGGTTTCCATGCTTGCTTTTCCATACGGTCAATAAGAAAATATGATCAAGTATTGGTACGCCTTCCTTAGCATCTTTGTCTTGTAGATCTGGTTGTGTGTCAACCTAAATCGAGTTGGCTCCTTTAACCAATTCTTTAGAATGCCTCTAGAGTTAGCACTCTTGTTGGGTAAGATGAATGGAGTCTCCATGATAGTCATGGGCTCTAACATCTGATACAAATCATCATAATCTTGTTCCCAGAAGGTCGCAAGCTTCGTCCCACTCACACTGCTCAAGGTCATCGTCTCGGGATCCGTGTGAGAAACGATTCAGTGTATCATGTCTGTGCATGGTAACAGATGATATCTGCATGCAATCCAATGCAAGTTGGACTTGTGAATGTTCACTTACACTTGATATTCTTTGAGGTATTCCCCAAAAGTTCCTGCAAATGTTTCATTTACCTCTTTCCACTTCAGTTTGATGTCCTTGTCTAGATACAAATTTTTATCTTCATAGACCAGTAGACTAGAGGACACTTGCTCAACTACTGCTCCATCTGCATTTCCGTCAATGTCCTGAGATCTTGTTCTCTTGGAAGCCATTGAGACATATGAACACCTGATATCTGGAGACAAGCAATATGCATGGAAAGAAATTTGTCAGTGAAAACAAAGCAAATTCGGGGAATGACACAACACATACTTGGGAAACTGATGAACAGGATTGCACAATTGCTTCTGGGAGGCTGGGTGACTGGCTGCCAAAACTATGAAAAAGGAAATTTTGGCTGTCTAGGAGGCAAGATTGGTTTCTGGATCTGTGCAATGCACAATCTAGACTAGCTACTCGCTGCTAGGATTGCACAATGCGCAATTCCATATGGGAGTGACTGTAGGCTTAGGGACTACATTGCACAATTTTCTAGGACAGCAGTCACTTCCCCTAAAAAATGTGCAAATTAGTCCTGGAGGGTAGTGCTGGGAAGAAATGAGCATTTCTAGAGAGGAAGGCAGAGCCTTCCTTCCCCAGATTGCGTAATGCAATCTTAGTGAAGGCAGAGTCTAGGTCCAAGTTGACTGACTCACTGATAGGCAACTAAAAGCAAATAAGATAGTGAATGCATGGTGACAGTAAGTGAAAGCAGAAGTGATTGACAGTGCATGAAAAACATGAATGAAAGATTCATCAAACAGATCAACATGCATGTGGTGAAGTGATTCGTCGGTTCAGCGAATGTTCGTGCAAAACAGTTTCATGCATGTGACAACAGTGATATAGCAATGGAAATTGAAATAAATATAGAACAAGCTAGTATACATGTTAATGATAGCAAGCATTCAAATAAATCAAGAAAAAAGAACTCACACAAGTGAATACACAAAAAGCGACAGAAATGCTAAAAAAGACAAGTTGAGGTCACTTACCCGTGAATAGCTGAGTCGGATGTGTCAAAGAGTCCTAGAAGAACTGTGGGATGTCAAAGCTCCAAGATCGATGTGAATGAAGGAGCTCTAATGTGTCAAATAAATAAGTTTGGGCTCATGATTCTCATGCCACAAATCTAGGGAAAAGCGACACTTGGAGGGAAGCTTCTAACACAACTTTGCATGTAACCCTCGGCTATTAAAAATAGCTCCCTAAAATGTGGGTTGCCTTTCGCGTGTTTCCTTTTTCTATTCCGGGAAGAGCAATTCATGCATGCATGCAAGTCAAGTTTCCTTGGTCCTAGGTGGAACTGGTCAACTAGTCTGCTCATGCATGCAGTTGCTCAATTGCTTGAGAAAAATGTGCATTTCTGGTTGGGATTTGGGCTAACTATCGAGGAGGTTTGTGCAATTTCTGGATAGAGCAACTGATAGCTAACCACATTTGCATAAATTTTAGGCTGAGAAGCCCTGCTGGGGAAATTTGTGCAATTTCTACTGGGAGTGTTGGTTGGTAGAATTACACAATTTTTGAAGCACAACAAGCTACCAGAAAGAATTGCACAATTTCTGGAGGGAAGGCTGGTTTCGCTCCAAAAATGCGTAATTTTCTTGGGGAAGTTGCTCAGCCTGCAGTTGGACCAAGTATAGGTGAACAACCTATGAGGGGAATGCATCAAGCTATGCTCGAAAGGCTGCCTTTGTTCATGAAAAACATTGAAGCTTGTGTACTTGATGAATCAAGACAAGGTGCTATGCAAGGATGGTAGGGAGGCCCCAAAACGGGCTAAGGCAAAATTTTGGAGGGTCGTTGTAGCCGCTACAACACTTGGTGACACACTGGTAGAACTCTAGTTCCTGGAATGGACCTTGTTCGTGAGAAGAAAGCCTAACACCTCTGGAAGTATTGCTCAGTTCTCAGCTCATCTTGGTTTCACACTAGCTTGATTGAAAGATGTAGCATCTACCAAGCTCTTGGTCAATTGACACACATTCCAAGCCAAGGAAACATAGTTGTTTCGATTGGGGTTGAAGGGCATATAGGTGCACAAATAGTATAGTTACCAAAGTCTTAGTTTCATCTCTGGTGTTTCTCCACTACCAGCAAGCCTAGACAGTACCCCGGTGGAGTCACATAGGAACAAAAGCATGGCTCCACTGGCAGTGAGCCTGGTCAGTACACTGGTAGAATTACTTGCATAACTTCCCTGTGCAGGAAGCCTTTCTCTTATTTCGTCCTATTCATTTTTCATTTGGAAATTTTTTACTTTTCATTTTTTCATTTCTCACAACTGTGCATAACACCTATTCATTTCAGAGGCGGAAGAGGGATCTCGACTTATTGAGATCAGTAGAGGATTTTCTAGCAGAGAAGTAGTTTATTGTATCTCTAACATGCCTGTTAAGGTTTTCCCCCTCACCTTACTCTACTTGACTGAGCTGATAAGGGTTAAACCAAAAACAACCGACTAGAGAAGGTGACACTAGTTGGCACACAAGCGTTGAGTTTTCACCAAGGTTCTCTTCGAATAATACATATTTTCCTGTCACGTATCATGGAATAAAAGTAACAATATTTTCATATAGAGGCAAGATGACATATAACCAAGCAGTGATAGTTGTACAAGCCCTCTTGTGCTTCACCCAACTCATTTCAAGAGTCATACATGGTTTCATGCAAAACTAACCTATGAATGAAACAAGAAAACTATATAAACGAAACAAGCAAACTAACAAACAACAAAGCAAAGAAAGATCATAAGCAAAAGTGAAAGCAAAGCAAGTAAGAAAACAAGCAAGCAAACAAATAAACAAACAAAGCAACTAAGCAAAGAAGCACACAAGCAAACTAACTGAAAGCAAACACTACTCCTACTCCTGCACTAATGGTGCATGGACCTAATCATGTGAAGTGATATTTCCAATGCAGCCACTGGCGCATTGGTTGACTCATGTTGGTGAAGGCTTGGTCCGTGAGCAACCCAGTTGTGCGAACCAGCAATCAAGAAAGGTATAACAATGAAGACGAACACACTTCTTGTTTCAAAGTGCCCATAGGACATAAGTGAGTACAAGTGCATGACGAGTAGTCCGTGGACTTATGATAGTGTTGTGTGACACTGCGTGCAACTTTGAAGCACAAGCACACTCTTGATTGAGACATCCAAGCAAATGAAAGAAACAAAGATAACTTGTCTCATACACGTGTGCTTGCAATGTAAGGTGCCTCCAATGCATGAGCGATGGGATCGTGTAGTTCGAGTGGAGGAAATGTGATCTATATGTGAGATGGATCTTCAATGCATATAGATGAGTGATGAGGAGCCTTGGGTGATTGAACAGTTTCATGATCGGAAGTGAGACTAACCCCAAGAGAGAAAGGACCTGACATAACCATCAACTTGGGTTGAAGTGCCTTGACAGTCTTGGTTGTTTCAACTTCATCATCAAGTAGATCATCATAAATCAGTGGATTTGAAATATCAAATGTGATAGAGTTGTGATCATGATCAAATATGGAAGTAAATGGATCACGACCACCACGATCAGAAAAATCTATGAATTCATCAACATCCTCATGATCAGATGTATTAGATAGAGGGGTAGATGAAAAGTAGACAAACTCATCCTTTGTGTTTCCAGAAAAGACAGATGAAAGATCATGTGGATTTTCAATGAATAGCTTATCCTCTCTGTTGTCGAATGATGGACCATCATCCGGTGAGTCCTGTGAATAATCAACAATGGGTGCATCCATGGATGAAGACACACATGTGAAATCATGGATGGAAGGTTCACCAAAGATGTTAGAAAAGAATGGAGGGGGCTCAAAAGGAAGGAAGTTATCCTTTGCCGAGTCTTGATGCTCAAACTCCCACTCATACTCTTCATGAATGACAACGCATGTTGGTTGTGCAACGCCAACTCTGTCAATGGGTTGTTCCTCGTTCATGACAAGTGAAGAGTCTAGAATGGATGAACACAAGACAGTATCATCTAGAGGTACACCCAAGTGCAAAGATGGAGGTCATAAAATATAATTCATATGATAACTCGAAGGAGTCACAACCAAATCTATGCAAAAATTGAGTGAAGTGATGTTGGGAGAATGTGAAAGATGAACACGTGTGTGAGCATGATCTTCAACGTCACTAGGTAGTGGTGGAGCTGTTGAATGAGAGGAAGGCAAACAGTGAGTCGGGACAATGCCCACATCGACATGACATTGCACAACTCCATCGGTGAAGAATATAGGAAAATTCTATCTTGCTCCTCGAAGCTTGAAATTGCAAGCCATGGAAGCGCTACCAAAAATCTATAACCAATTCATTCGAAGCTTTCTGTTGCTCTAATGATTTTTGGTCAAGATGGTCTGGATCAAAATGATAGAAAGTGTCTTTAATGAGATCACATAAGTGCTCAAGTGAGTGCATGCTATTAGTTGGTAGGATGAGAAACCATCGACATTGAGATTTGCAAAGAGTGTGTGCAAGCAGCAAGCTGGCGTGTTCATCAAAACACCCATCTTCCTCATGAAGCATGGAA
The DNA here is from genome assembly GCA_000404065.3 of Pinus taeda. Taxonomy (NCBI): domain Eukaryota; kingdom Viridiplantae; phylum Streptophyta; class Pinopsida; order Pinales; family Pinaceae; genus Pinus; species Pinus taeda. The sequence continues at coordinate 68,964 of APFE030188668.1, forward strand.
ACAAATTCATGTAAGTACTCAGGCTAGGCCACTTCACCTTCACCATCATACATGTAAGTGGACAAGAGATCAAAACACTCCCCTGTGATGGAGACATCTTCACGATTCGAAAAATATCGCGAGGGAGAAGAGTGCAAGAATCCATGAATGGTATTCAAGGTTCAAAACTGGATGAGAGGACACAACTTGTCATATGGCCCTCTTTCTAGCGCCAAAAATATTCACAGTGCTGAAATTACCAACATGTCAAGGCCCAAGGGGATCTCCCTGGTAAGAAGTCCCATTTAGACCTCAGACTGTTTGGTGTAGGATTCCTAACATTGGGTTGTAAAGCAATGCCTTGACCACGATGTTGCACAGAGGCAAGTAAGATAACTCTAATGGTAACAAGGGTGTGACCAATGCAGTGAGTCAAGGAAGGTGTATGGGAAGTTCTAACACATGGGAGTTGAGATGAGTGCGCCCATTGGAAACCTATAATAATGCTCAGTTGGGAAGGGAACACATGAGCGAAGATGCATCACAAGCTGGAAAGCAGGTCAGTCGGAAATCCAAAGTGATGCTTAAACCAACAACAAATATGCAAAAAGATTCATATAATTTCATATAAAGCAGTTCATACACAACTATGTAAGTTAAACAACATACATTTCTAAGAAACCAGAACAATACAACTACAATAATAACATATGCATGAAAATGTATTGGCTCTTATTATATAAAAAAGCGCAAGTCCCAATCATACAATACACCCATGTAAACTTGCTAGCCCTAACAATGGAACATTATATCCACATCTGCCTACTCCTCCAAAGAGATGAACTAGCTCCGTGTAGTGGAGAAGTCAAAGTGTGTTACAATATTGTCCAAGCTTTTTCCAAGATAGTCTTATCAGAAGCTTGGCTGACTAAAAGCCCATGCAATGAGTTATGAGGGAATATTTATAACAAAGGTTGGGGTGGCCCTTAACATTCCCCTTTGTGATTGTTCAACTACCCTCATGACTCTTCACCTACTCTATGACTATTACATCCACTATTGACACTTGACTTACACTTGACATGAATCAACATTACAATGCAGATGTACCCATGTGAACACAATGGCTTGAGCAATCCTAACTAGACATCACTCTGACTTAGACAACTATAGAAGTCTAACTGCTCAACATCCTCAACTCATCAATAGTAACATATTGATGCCAAGCTCTGTAGTCTCTAATAGTGTCCATGTGTTCTGCAGTGACATCTATCTGTAACCTGGCCTTTTCCTCCATAGCATCTGGATACACTGCTCGGGCTCCTCTATCCAACTTGTTTGAAAGCATGCGCATCATTATCTTTAATCTGGACAGACCAAAAACATACTTGTGCATGTTGTCTGCGTTGATAGGCAAGTCTAGGCTAGTGGCAATGCACATCAACTCATCGAAGTACGAGTTATCTCTAGTCAAACCTGCTTCTTTGTCTTTACGTAGGTGAGAGTCTTGATTGATGGGATCGCATGTGTGCACCACAATATCCATACTTTTAAATAATTGTGCATGGGAGGACTGTATGCTAGCGATGAACTACGGGAGCTCCTCATAATTCTAGATCTGACTTTGGATACGTGCCTTCAGCTCGATCGCATTGACCCTCATCATCTTAGGTAAGTGAAGTGGGGCTCCCTTGTACTTCATCATCCATGTTTGGATGTCATCAACAACAGCATGCACGTTCATCAAGATGTGTGCTCTTCTAGCACATCGTTGCTGCCATCCATTGAGATGGATGACTGGCTTGTGCACAGTAACAAACTTGGAGTACAATGCTTGCACAACTGTGTCAAGGGACAATAATTCATCCTATATTACCTTCTTCAGTTCAGCTCGGGTAGACATAGTCACCAAGTCTCCTCCTTGCTTGGCCATTTGTATTTCCTTTGCCATTCACTCATTCTCATCTATTAGGAAGTGAACACTTGAGGTAGTGGCTTCGACATACAGTCTGGTTGCATCAACCAAAGTAGTTGGACGTTTGCGCACATCAGTCATGATCACTCATTCCTCAAATTGTGTAGGAGATGTTTGACCCTTCGAAGTTGACACTCTGTGAGACTGCACAACTCTATGTTGGGATTCATCAAATGAGATGTTGTGCATCTCTTCTTCTAGCTAATCACAAAGGATCTTAGTGCCTCCTTGGTCATCTGAGACTTGCTCTTCTTCTGGATGCATTGAAGCATGTGAGTCGACCTCTTTGTGGTGAGGCATGAGGTCGATGTCCTGTTCCAACTCATGTTTCTCCATGTCTACATCCAACTATTGAAGTGCTTGTTCTATCTCATGAGAAAAGTCTGCCCCTGCGATGGTTCACCCTATTTGCCTAATGCCACCTGTTCAGATGAATCAACTACTTGTACAGGTGTTGTTTCGTCTATTTGTACATGTTTCTCCTGCTATATCTGTTGTTGATGTGCTTCCCTCTCCTCTAATAAAATGGATGATCCTCATTAATAAACTCCCACCAATTGAAGTTTTGTTCCTTTTATCTGGTGTAATTCTGCCTTGATAAATTGGTTCTTGCAAAAAATATGATTGTAGATAAATATAGTTCCACATATCTATCAATTTTGCAACTCGGTCATTTTCATGTATTAATCAATTTAAACATAAATGTACAACTATCTATACTAAAATAATTCTTGTGGATGAATAAAGTAAGAGACTTTCATCCACAACCTTCCCCTCTAGTTTTCTTATACAAGTTCTACCATACCTCCCATTCCATGGAAGACAGACTCCATATAAACAAATCACAAGTTATTCTAATACTACCATACCCTTTAGAATAGTTGAAGCATAAAAGAAAATTGTAACACTCAATGGATCATGCTTATGGTTGAAAATTCCATTATAGAAGTTTCAGAGCATACTTTAAAGTATTAAAATCTTTCTTTGGATAATAAAAAACTTTTTTTAATGTATTTTTATACTCATGCTAAATAAAGTGCATGTACTTCAAGTTTTGTGCTAAGAACATTGCTAAATGTGAATTCATAGGAAGCTACAAGTTTGGAAGTGACAATGAGATATATCTAATCAAGAAGAAACAAAGGAATAACGATCATAAATCAATACATACATAGAATTGTAGAAATTTCCATGAAGCTCTTAGTTGATTTACAGTATATGAAATAATGTATGTGCAATCAAAAAAGTTGGAGGCGAGATGTGTAGTATTCAATGTTATTGTCTTTATTCATATCCATATGTCCTCATAGTGGATATGAAGTCCATTACAATGCACCTGGCACGTGCATGCCACATATTCATGTTGTGATGGGAGGCTCTTTGGCAACTACTATAATAGTGTTGTAAATATCAGGATCTATTTTATTTATTCAACCTTCAAAACCTTGTTAATATTCTAATGCTCCTTCTACTATAATGAACATCATTTTCATCTAGATGGTGTAGTCCTACATCTCATATATATAGGCAACTTTTTTTAGTCTAAGCTAGGATTATACTTCTCCTACATCTATCGAACTTGTTGGTGCATTCCTAAAATGTGTTTTGTAGCATTAATAAGTTCCAACTACACATTTATTCCCTTTTAGACCCTCCCACCTTTTTGCTTGTAACTTATAATTAATTTTAGGCTCTTCCTGATGTTATATTGCTAAAGCATTCTGACGCTGTGCATATATTATGTATCCATTCATATTAAATCAAGTTCCAAAATAATTTCCTACATGACTTTAGCTTGATTATGTACTCTTGTAAAGTTACAAAAGTTCTTAGGTGCTTTTTAATCGACTACAAATGCTGGTAAAATAGGTCAAAACATTCATGAGGAAAGCATGAGCAACAATTTCTACTAGATAAGCCTTCACTTTCTTAAAATTTTGATGTTCTTTATTCATAATTGACCCGATCTCGTCAAATTTCAATCTATAATTTTTTGCAAGAAATTGTTGTTCATGGTTGACTAGATCACTAATGAGATTTTCAATGTAGTCACTGGATCCTACTGGTGGATTGACTAGAATGATCTCTAAAGTATCTTCAAGTTTCCCTTTGTAGGCACACAAAATAGGTTCTTCCTTCTTTCAATGATCCCTAAGTTTCTTTGGGAAGACACATCATGCCTTGAACCCCTCCTTACTAACTAATTGATATGATTCTTGTACCTTCACATTCAAAGCATCATTTGAGTCAAAATCCATCACAACTTCCCCTTTTTGTCTTCCTCCAATAAAAAATTCATGAAAACATTTGGTATTTCTTTTTTCTTATTCCTTACTTTTTCCTGCTCTTCATCATTTTGTGTTATATGTGATGGTCCCCCAGTTGAAGGTGCTTGTGTTGTTTGCTAAGGAGTTATTTCTATCAATTTATCTGTCAACTTCTCCTACTAAGTTAACATTGTGGGAAACTTACTTTCCTATTGCTAGTGAACCAACTATTACAATTATATTAGCTATTGTTATGATTGTTTCTCTACTCACTACTATTATCGTTATTTCTCTACCAACAATTTTTTATCCTAATAGCTTAGTAAATTATTTTTGTTCCTATAGATATTGTATATTAATACCAACCATTGTAGTTGCTTACTATTGGGATGATAATTCCTATGCTATTGTTATTCAAGGCTATTGTATCCTTTCATAGTGGTAATTAAAACTTCCGGGGCTCTTTATACACAAAGTCAACATCGATAGCATTTTTGGTGCTCAGTTACTTGCATGTAGGTTGTTGCAAACAAGGGGATCTCCATTTCCAATAACATAATATATTAATCCTATAGATTTATATTGAATATCATGTATTCATTTTCCTTTCTCTCATATTATTTTAATTTCTTTTACCAGAAAACTCAGGCACTGGTTGTTATTCCAAAGGAAGAGGTTGTAAAGAGAAACAAGCAAAGGATGGCTAGCAAGAGCAAGGACAATCCTCTAACAACTGTAGTGACCAAGCATGAATCCAATGATTGTTTTATTATATAACAACCACATAGAATAAAATGAAGTTTTAATCACAATGTTGGAGTTGCAGGAAAGAAAGAGAAGCCTCAGTCACTGATAGAAAAGGTTAAATAACTAACAACATCACTTGCATCTCGAAGTGAACTAGTAAGTTTCTCATGATGTGTTTTCATTTCCAATTAATTTTTTCTTTGAATTTACATGAATTTTTCTTTCTATGGAAGAAATCAACTTGCATGCCATAAAATAATCTAATCAATTATTTGATTTTATTCATTACGTGGATTTAGATTTGAAGATGAAATGAGTGAGGTAAAGAAGGACCCCTTGCCAAATATTGATGGTGGAGACCATGATAAATAGTTGGTGTTGGTCGAATATGGTGAGGATATATACAAGTCTTTTTGTAACATCCTCCTCCCACATCTACCCAAGCAACTGGCAAGTCAGGGTAAACAAGCGACGAGAGGCCACTATGATATGATTTGACCTCCTAAGTCATGTTAAGGAAGTGGAACCGACATAAACACATCATACAAACATTAATTATCAACTATATGACCCTGAGGAACCAATCCAACACTTTAGATAGCTCACCTTGGGGTCCCACTGATCTTTTGGATATTTTAAGGCTCAATTGCTCCCATGCTATAGGCATGAGTGCAACCAGTAACCGAAAGCTGCTCTCACAGGCTTGCCTGCCAACTACCAGAGACCAAAATTGTTAGTTCCATGCCAACGACTCCAAGATTCGAGCCACTTTTTCAGGCCCTGAGCCAAGGTCACTACCCAGAATTGAACCATCTCTCCACATCAGTAAAATAACAATACTAAAGAAAATACGTGTTCAAGACCTTGACTGGACCCCTACTAGCTATGACAGGCATTTCGTCAAACATATTGCAAATGTATAATCTACAAATGTAATTAATAGTTATCAGCATAGGGGTCCCATACTTAGCTGAGAATCACTAATAACCATTGATGCCTCAACATATCAACTGTCATTCCATCCATTAGGTCATAGGTACATTGATCATTCAATTACAAGTAAAAACATGAGGAAAGCCATACATGGTTGTTGTTATAAAACACGTACATAACCAACATAATAGGGATAGAAATACTCATGAAAATACAACCATATAGACCACATTAAATCCATAAAAAATCTCATAGAAATACAAGGAGAAATAAGCTTTCATTAACGATGCAAAATCCAAACCCAGGATGGGACTTCCATGTTCCACCTGACTGTAGAATGGCTGATCCAAATCTCTCTTCAACCATTCACCCCCATGCCATATTCCAAGCATGAATATGGGATCTCATATAACACATCATTCAAAACTCATCCAGGGCTTCTAGAGGCCATCCACCTCAACCCATCAAACAATGATTCCACCTCACAGTCGACATCATAAAGCCATCATCTGATCGGTCTCTATCCTAGCCATCCATGGCTCTAGAGTGTTTGTTCCAACCAAGGTTGTAGAGTCCAAGAATTTCTTTATCTTGACATCCTTTTTTACCATATTTACCTACTTTTTCCTACTGCTATCATCCAAATAAATGCAGTAAACATAAGGTTTTGACAAGGTAAACATTAATATGTCCTCTTTTTCATATTTTGTCAAGATGCCTTATTGTTATATTAAAGTTTACATGAAGCTACAGAATTGACCTAATTCTGCAGCTAATCCACAGATCTTTAGCTACTTCCATTGTTGATAGGGTTCAAGTGTGCCAACTCATCAAAGATGTATATGGGTAGATAGGGAATGATCCTCTCAAGAGATTTCATCGATTTTATTTTTCAATAGCAAATCGACAAATAAGCGATATAATTTAGTTTTGATAAGGATTGTAGTGAAGTCCTATAGGCTTGGATTTCTCATATTGTTAATAAAAACTTTATAAAAATACTGGAAGCTCTGTGTAATGTGTGTGCCATCGTATGTAATTTTGAGCATCCCGTAGAAATCTTTTTCATTTAATGCAAAGATCTCGTTTAATACAATTTATGTGTTGTTGATTTAAGGCGACTGACTGCCTTGTGGAGGGCCCATGCACACAAATCAGATCTTTGATTCATTGTAATTAGATTTTATTTTGTTTCATAGATTTAATTCATGAGTGACTTGTTTTCATATTTTTAAGATACAGTTCAATGAAGTTCGCGAATAGGTTCACTTGAGTGATCTCTGTATTGTTAATTTCATTTTCTTAATATCTAGCATAAACTCATTCATTTTGCTTAATACGTAGCATAACTCAGTAATTTTGTTTCATTCATAGCTTAGTGATTTCATAGCTCAGTAATCTTGTTTCTATTTTGCTTTTGCATTGAAATAAATTTGCAGTAGATAAGAGTGACAGTCTTTCTCAGCATCTGAATTCAAGCACATTTCATTTTCCAAGTTGATAAATTAGGATTTTGTTTATGTCATTTCATGCTTTCATAATTAACTTTGTTTATCTGCAGCATAAAAATCCAAAAACGATTGATAATTTGAAACAAATATTAACATAACATATTTATTGAAAAGAGTTCTAAAAGCTCAATTCAACTAGAACTAATTCTAGAAATATCATTTAGAGTAATTAATTAACAATAAAATCTTAGAAATAACATCCTAGTATATATAATAACATCATTTCAACATTGATTCTAGAGTTTGACATTAATTTAGATAATGATAACATAATCACCTTAATGACATAAACGAGTTCTAGCACATATAGTGCACTTGCACTTCATCAATTTACCTACCCTCATCGATAATTTATGCTTACAATTTAAGAACATTAAATTGACTAAATGTTTTGGCGTCGTTACCGAGGAAGTGAAAATATAAGTTAAAAAAATCAAATAAAAACATGATATGCATAGGGAAAGAGCCTCTAGAAGTAGATTTGTAGGACTAGGAAGAAGCTTAATTCCCACAAATTTTCTCACTCCACCATGACTTAGAAGTTCCACACCACCCACTCAAACTCGAATTCCATATGTAGGCCAACAAAGACGTCGTAAAGTCTTAAGATCTGAAATCCAATCCAAAATTTCACCTACTTCATCTACTAAGGTTGTAATCCAAGAACATCCTACATCCCCAACTACAGGAGTAGTTTTTCTATCTTCCACTGGTGAAAAAATTCTAGGAGAAGAATTAGAAATTCCTAGTGAAGAAGAGGAACAAGAAACTCATCTTCATTATCCATTGATAGAGGAACCAAAAGAATTAGAAGATCCTTATATTAGTTCTGAAGAATATATCATGGCTGAAGAAGGAGGAGGAGAGGTACACAATGTCAATGGTGAACAAAATAGGATTGGAGGAGGTAGATGTAGAGGAGGAGGTGGAGATAGAGGCAGAGGGGGAGGTAGAGGTAGGGGAGATCAAGACCCTTTTGGATTTCCTATCTTTAATGAAGATACAACCCTCACAATGAAGAATATTTCGCCTTCTATTCTTCCTAATTTCCATGGAAAAAGAAGTGAAGCACAAAGACATTTCTCTTTGAAGTCGAAGTATTATATAGATCATATGATTATCTACATGATGCTCATAAATTAAAAATTTTCCCTACTACCTTAAAGTAATCAGCATTGAAATGGTTCATGAGTCTAGGAACAAATTCTATAAGGACATGGGCACAAATGAAAGAAGCATTCTTAGAGAAATATAGGGATTATTGTGTGCCTCACAACATTCGGGACGAAGTCTTTAAAATGACACAGAAATAAGATGAGAATATTGAAGACTTAGTTGAGAGATTTGTTTATAGTCTTAAAAAGGAAAAAATGGACAGTCTAGATGAGGAAAATTTGAAAGCCTTCCTACTCAAATCTATCAGAGATGAGTGGATTGATTTCCTTAACTTGACAAGAAAAGGAGATATTTCTCAATTAACATTTGCAGATATTTGTGATCTATGTGTACATATCTCAAGGGGTAAAGCAAGAGTTGGAAAAATTCCTAGGGATCCTCTCTTATCAAGATTCACTAAATCTGCAGCTGGGACAGTCAATAAGGTAGAATCAAGAAGTTTGATTGATACTTTTAAGACAAATATTTTAGGGAGTCTGAGTGAACAAATTGACACCCTTAAGATACAAAACAAGAAAAAGTCTGAAAATGTTGCATTTGTTGGGTGTGGAGCCTGATTATCTTCTGTATTCAAAGGTTTCAGTCGAATGTATACCCTAGGAAAACTATACACCCCTCCAACGCGGAGGGGGGTGTGGGGGGGACTTGTCCCCCCACGGGGGTCTGAGGGGGTAAATCCCCCCCGGCTGGGGGGTCTGGGGGCTAGCGGTACCCTGGAGGGGGTTCAGGGGCACTGCCCCCGAAGCTAAAAATAGATGTAAATTTTCCTTGTAAAAGTCTAGTAATTTCTAGTAAATCTGGACCGTTCATTAGGCGGATGATCTTATGGTAAAAGTTATGTTTAATTTAGGGTTTTTTGCCCTAGAAGGCGACCCCTCACTATATATGAGGGAATTGTATTGCGTCTATGTATATCTATATTCTGAGTGAGGAAGAGAGAGGAAATTGAGAGAGAAGAGGGAGTTACATCGGATCTATTGTAGGTTGTATCTCTTCAATTTGCTGGATAATATAATAAAAGAAGGATTGGCTGTCTCTCCGTGGACGTAGCCCAAACTGGGTGAACCACGTATATCTGTGTCTCTCTTGTTTTATGTGTTTTATGTGTTTATATTTCTGCAATATTTTATGTGTTCCATTGCTCTGTAATATATAATTTTCTAACAACTATTATCAGAGCCGAAGGTCTATTTGGCTGATAAACTCGCAGGAGATAAGGGTTCTTGGTTCGAGTGGGAGCAATGGCAAAAGATGGTAGGTTTAGGGTCAAAAACTTGAACAGCCAAAACTACTAGCTGTGGAAGATGCAGATGGAAGATTATCTATATCAGAGAGATCTGTACCTACCATTGAGCATAAGGACAAAGAAGCCAACGAGTATGACAGACACAGAATGGGATATTCTCAACAGAAAGGCACTTGGAACAATACAGCTGTGCCTAGCGGCATCAGTAGCATTTAATATTTCAAAGGAAACGACAACATAGGTTTTAATGTCGGCACTGGCCAAACTATATGAAAAACCCTCAGCCTCAAATAAGGTATTTTTTATGAAGCGTTTATTTAATATGAATATGTCAGAAGGTGGATCTGTTGCAGACCATTTAAATGATTTTAATACAGTTACAAGTCAGTTAAGTTCTATAGGGGTAAATTTTGATGATGA
>APFE030188677.1:0-38350 GCA_000404065.3 Pinus taeda
TAAAGTCCATGGAGATGATTTCCCATTTCCATTCCGGAACTGGCAGTGGTTGTAACAATCCTGCTGGGTGCTGATGTTTTGCTTTAATCTGCTGGCATTCTAAGCACCGTGACATGTATTGGACAATGCTTTTCTTCATTCCAGGCCAGAAATATTCTTTCCAGATTGCTGTTATCATCTTTTGATAACCCGGATGACCCGCGTAATGGCTAACATGAAATTCATCCATAATCAGATTTCTAATTCTGCTTTGATTAGGCACATACAACCTTTTCTTGAAATAAATCCTTCCAGCGTTATCTAATTCATATTCTTGTTGGTTGTCTTCTCTAGCAGATTGTTGTATTCGCAATTTTAATTGTTGATATTCAGTATCTTGATCTGCAATTTCCTTTATAACTTCCAGGAAGGGACATTTCCACCCACTAATGGAAACTTCATACAAATTTTGTATTTTTCGGCTCAAGGCATCTGCCACCTTATTTTCCTTCCCTTGCAAATGTTTTATATCAAAATCAAAGCCACTTAGAAAGTCCACCCACCTTGCTTGCCTAGCATTTAAGGTAGGTTGGCTGAAATAATTGGTCAAGCTGTGATGGTCGGTATGCAGCAAAAATTTCCTGCCCATGAGATAATGCCGCCACATCTTCAGGGCATGTATAACGGCAGCCAACTCTAAGTCAGAAGCAGAGTATTTCTGCTCATGTTCTTTTAATTTTCGAGACTCGTAAGCAATTACCCTGCCTTCTTGCATCAAGACCCCTCCCAATCCTTCTTTACTAGCATCCGTACATACTACGTAATCCTTATTAGGATCCACTATACTCAGAATAGGTGCTGTGGTGAGCAGATGTTTCAATTGCTCGAAACTTTTCTGGCAATTTGGGGTCCAATGAAATAACTTTCCTTTCTTCTGCAGTGAGGTAATGGGAAATGCCACCTTAGAGAAACCTTCCACGAATCTCCTATAATACCCAGCTAAACCCATGAAAGATCGGACATCTGCTACATCTTTTGGAACCGGCCATTCCATTATAGCTTTTATCTTTTTCGAATCCACTGCAATTCCATCCTTTGTGATCACGTGACCCAAATACTGAATTTCTTCTTTGAAGAAGTCACACTTACTAAACTTAGCGTACAACTGATGTTCCCTAAGGGTCTGTAATACTATTCGAAGATGTTCATGATGTTCTTCGATGGTGCGTGAATAAATTAAGATATCATCAATAAATATCAGCACGAACTGATCCAAATAAGGATGGAAAATACCGTTCATTAAACACATGAAGGTTGTCGGGCCGTTGGTGAGTCCAAACGGCAAAACCACAAATTCATAGTGCCCATACCTGGTTCTAAAAGTTGTTTTTGTGATGTCTTCATCTTTAATTCTGATCTAATGGTAGCCTGATCATAAATCGATCTTAGAGAACACTGTCGCGCCTTTCACTTGATCGAACAATTCATCGATACGGGGAAGAGGATACTTGTTTTTAATAGTCAACTTATTCAGTTGTCTGTAATCAATACACATCCAGAGGGTGCCGTCTTTTTTCTTGACAAATAATACTGGGGCTCCCCATGGAGACACACTAGGATGAATGTAATTCTTGTCTAGTAATTCTTGCAACTGCATTTTTAATTCTGTCAACTCAGGTACACTCATTCTGTAGGGTGCTCGTGACACTGGTGTAGCCCCTGGTATCAATTCTATAGTAAAATCTATGTTTCTTCGCGGTGGCAGTCTTGGAATTTCCTCCGGAAACACATCTGTAAATTCTTGTATTACAGGAATATTATTCAAAGATGTTGATTTATCCTTGGAATTCGTATAACCCACTTGGATGGCGTACACTTGACAGCCTTTCCGTACACATTTTACCAATTGATTTGCAGTTATTGGTCGAACCTGCACTGGTCACTTAATTCCCTGCATTTCTTTGTTGTTTCCTTGTTGATCTCTGTAATAAATAATTTTGGTTTTGCAGTCAACTAATGACCAATGTTTCTCCAACCAGTCCATACCGATTAGAATGTCATAGGAACCCAGAGGGAGTATGTTCAGGTCAGTTGTTATTGGCTGGTCTGCTATAGTAAAAGAGAAATCGTTGATCTTGGCTGTTACCCGTCGCTTGGCTCCAGTAGCTAATTGCACTAGCCATGGGTTTTTAAATTTAAGAGATTGTAAATTACAACGTTCCACTACTTTTGGGTTCACATAACTTAGCGTGGCCCCGGGATCAATCAAAACAGATATGGTAAGGTTTAAAATTTTACCTTCGAACTCGACCATGGTTGGCTGATATTCCGCCTGTCGATCCTCCAAAGTCGCATTGATTCTGGGTACGCTTCGACCCACTTCGCCAACAGTTGAGGCTTCATGAATTTGGGATAACTATTCAGTCCCTTTTCGTTGTGGGCAATTTTTGATGTAGTGAGGTCCCCCACAACCCCAGCACTGCACAGGGGGTCTTGCTGTCCCCTCATTGTCCAATCTGATTTGTTGTTCACTGACTTTGGACTCGTTTGCAGATCTAAACTTAGGTGTAGTTCTGGCTGCAAATCTGCTGTTTGTTCCTTTGCCAATTCCTTTATTTCCATTGCTGTGATTTCCTTTGTTGTTTCTAACTGTCTTAAAACTCTTCTTCTCATTCCATTTCCTGCTAGCAGTTTCCCCTTTCTGTTTACCTTGCTGATAGCAGATTCTAGCCTTGCTGATTACTTCATCCATTGATTTTGGATTATCAAATTCAATCCTTTCCCGCATATACGGGGGTAAACTGCTAACGAATCGCTGCACTTTCGCTTTTTCCTCCCTTATATATGGCACGTAGCGGAGTAGGGAAGTAAAACGGGTGATGAATTCATCCATAGTCTGCTGCCCCAATCGCAGATCATGGAATTCTCTGGCTTTTTCATCATAAAAGCGTTCGGTTAGATACCTCTCCTTAAAGAACCTTTGAAAATTGTCCCATGTTATGTTTTGTTTGGTAACCCCTTTTACGATCTTCACCTCTTCCCACCATAAGGTGGCCTTTCCTTGTAATTGAAAAATAGCCAGTCGTGCTTTAAGATTGTGATTGTATTCATAAAGCTGAAAATACTTATTCATATTGATTAACCATGTTTCAGCTGCTTCCTCTTGTTCTCCGTCAAAATGTGGTGGCTTAATCTTGCGGAATTCCCCTTGTAGGTCTACCCTTTGTCTTTTCGAGGTTTGTTGTTCAAATGCATTGTCAGAGCGTTCTTCTTGCTCCTCCGATCCTTCGGGGGGTATGTGATGATTCTGCTCTTCCGACATTCTTTGCTGTTCCGCACTAGGATTAACTGGTAGTTGATTTTGTCTATCGGACAAAATTTTCAAAATTCTTTCTTGTTCTATCGTTAATCGGGCATTATCTTCTCGTAGTCGAGCCATCTCATTCTTCAGCTCCTGCACTGTCTCCAGAATTGCTTGATTTGTGATTCTGGCTTCTTCTCCAAGTTGTACCCACAATTCTGGGTTATTTTCTGCGTCGGTCACGCCCTGTCCTATTACAGGTCATCGTGGTGTATTCTTCGCCCTCCTCATGTCCTTTGTTCTCAGAATCTGATCCTATAAAAGAAAACGTTCAAGAGTAATAAAGAAAATGACTATTTGTTAATTCATTTTCCACAGTGTCCATTCATTATTGTCTTACCCAGAGGCCACAGTGTTGTATATGGGCTCTGATACCATATGTCATATCCCTCTACACATTAACATTACATAAATAAATAAATAAAATTATTTTACCTATGCATCTACACGATAATATCATAATGGTAATTTGATTAATGTAATAACTGATATGATGAGTAACGCAATAACCTGGCATATCTGTCCTTTGGCGGAAAACAGGACGTTTGATTGTCCTTGGTCATTTATATAATACATAGTTATCAGTTTGGCGGCATGTCGAGGTGTTCTGCATGAGACAGCTGGCTCCTCGGTCCACGCCATCGATCCGCTCCACTGATATTTTGGGTTCGGTAGCTGTGGAATTTAATGTTACAGTCCCGCTACACCTTCCCTCGGGATCCCCACAGTAACCGACGACCAGGATGATTTCTAACAATCGGACGGTGGAGGATTGAGGCGTCTTGGCAGTAAGGTACTTAGGGTTTCCTTCATGCGGTTTTGATCATTTGCACGCTACTCCAGTTCCACCGAGCAGCTCCTTTCTCCGGCGTCACCTCCATACCAGGATGCCATTAGCGTAGTTTATCCTGGCTCATCTTATCGGTGCCTTTGAAGGTGTTACAGAGACGAGCTTGGTTGACGATGAAGCCATCATTGTCTTCCACCCTGAACTCCCATCTGCAGACAGGTAATATGCCTCTCCTTAATCTCGTTACTGTATTAGCTCTTTTTTCCACTGTGATTTGTGAATATGCTAACTACCTCGTTCAATGCTGGCTGGAATAGGGTAGCATTCCATTGAAGCCGCGGTGACGAGGATGGTGCAGGGTTTCAGCCGTCAATACTCCTATCCAGGTAAGAATTCTACCGCCAAAAGATTTGTTGGTTGCTTAATCTCGGAGTCCGGCTTATTATTGTTCTTCCTCTGTCAGGGTTTTTGTCGAATCTATTGTAGCTTGGCGTAATGACTCCTCTTCGGCAGGGCTTCTCTTTTCCTTCAATGTTTGTCATTTGTCCTGAGGTTTAATCCCAGGTCGCCGAATGGGTAGCTTGTTTCTTAGGGTTGTATTTATTTACGGCCTTCCTCTGAAACTGTTCGAGAGTTCAGATCTATGGGGTTGAGCTCTACACTCGATTAACCTCTGCTCTTTATTGTAATTATTTGATTTCTCAGTACAATGTGTTGTGTAATGAACTCGGTGTTATTTGGCTGCAGTTTAATGCATTATGATTTCTAGGTTTGTCCCAAATTGCCCAAACAGGTCTTCGAATGTTACTGTTCTTAATGCATTGTTAATGTTTTGACATGTTTATGTTCTAATAATAAGCGGTGTTGCTTCCTACGAGCCACCGAGTCTTTTCATAATTACATACTTGTTATTTATTTGGTTTAATGAAATGCTCTGTGGATTTTGACTAACGGCCCTACTCCCTCAAGGACTGCCGTCTCTCTGATGATTAAATGATATATAAATAAGTTGGCAATGATGAAAATGCCTGTTATTGTTTGATAATGGCCAGCGACTGACCTTTCTTCATGATTCTGTTATGTATATGTGTTGTTATTTAGGGCAAAAGCCTATTACGCCTCGATGATGATCCCCCTTCCACGTGGGTCATCAATGTTCCTCATCATTCGATGATGTTGAACTGTTGAGCGCTCAGGCCATAATTCTTCAGTATTTATCTCCTTATTGTATCGTTTTACTGAGTTTACTTCAACAGCGGCTAATATGATTCCCTGGTTTAATTAATTTTTGTCTCGGCGCCATACTGTATCTCCATGCTACCAGGTGGTACCCACCTGTGTATTCCGCCAGCCACTTAATCTACAGTTGATATAGTCGGCGGTTGTCTCGACAATGTTTATGTTATGGTTCCATTACTGTGTTGTTCTTGCATTATATATTTAAACTTATGATTCCCGAGAGGGTTTGTATTGTCATTGACCTTCGAATATATATTTTACAGTACACAGTAACTGTTTTCTTTAGCTGCTAAACCCTGTAATGTAACTCATTCCAAGTATATGTGTATTATTTCGTTCACTTCTTTTAGTACTTGTATTGTTATTGGCAAAGTATGAGTCACTACTCTTTGAATTCTTCGTCAGGTATAAATTGCTATTTCCGGTGCTATTTACATAGTACAGATATGATTAACTATATCCCTGTTTTCATACCCAGTTAGTGGCAATTAGGAACCATTCTGTTCCATTCTTGCACTTAATAATTACTGTCTCTTTTATTGAATACAATTTGAATTGTCAGAAAGTAAAGTACTGGATAATGTTCAGGTTTTCATTCTCTGTTTTCTTTCTTTTGTTATATATATATATAGAACAAAGACATTATTCGTTACCAGTATTGATTTCAGTAATATCCCAGGTTCTGATTCACAGCCTAAAAGTAATACTTACAGTAATCATAATCAAACTCTCAGGAATACAAGGTAATATCTAATCTTCCAGATTTTATGGAAACTGAAAATACTTACCTGTGTATCCTCGTCCTCTATCCTCTGCGCTTCTACAACATGTAGAAGATGATTTAATGCTTGATATCCTCCCAGCCATGAGACCAGTCATCCAAACTGAGTCTCTCCCCCAAGCTCTCTTGCCGGCCACAGCCTCAGCAATATGAAGCACAAATGTGCCTGTGCTATCTGGTCCTCACCAGAGATAGCCCCCTTCTCTTCTGCTCCAGTGCCCTTTCTTTTCTTCCCCGTTTGTTCCTCTAACAACCCGGGTCTTTTCCTCTTTCCCCTTTTCTATGGGAAAGAGAAAACAGTTAGGGTTTTCCCCTAGTATGCTGGCAATTGTTTTTCTTTTATCTTTAAGCAAGAGGAGAAAATAACTTTTCACATAAAGTTACTGTGTACACATATATTATGCAATTCATATTATTCAATTTTTGAACAAATAATATTTCCATCATTTTTAAGAAAATAATAATCTCTGTTTTATATTCACCTATAAGGGTAAATAAGTAATTTATTTAGGTAAAATGTTTGGTCATTACAGGATCATCCGTACCGAGGGTTCAAATCCCTCTCTCTCCGTTCATCATTTTTGATCCTGAAAACAAATAACCCCAAATCTTTCTACGTAACGGAAAAGACCTTATCAACCAGAACTTCCTCCTTTCTTCATTGCATAGCAAAAATGATAAAGTATCATTTTCACTAGCATTTGAACTATGCTCAGTATTTTATTTTTCCCGCAGTAAAGTTAGTTTGTTTAGTACAAAAAATGTATTCCATCAAATTATATCTGACTTAGTCCATAAATTGCAAAAGTATCGTTCAATCACGAATGGAAGGATTAGAAAGATCGCGTTTCTTCCTCTTTTATCAATATAAATGGACCAATCCCTACATTGTGTATGGTACATACAAACGATAAAATCTTTGCCTCTCCTTGCATTATGTATGAACAAAATGGTCATACCTGTTCCATCATAGAAATATCAACGTAATAGATGTTCACTTTCGAGATGATCTGGGTCTAAGCTCGATAACATGATCTCTTCTAATCCAATGTGAGAAAGTTATATAGTCACTAGATAATTACTATTACTTTTATTTGGTTAGCTCAGTCATTACTTTATGATACCATAAATTTTATGATACGGTAGGGTACGAACTATATTTGGATAAATATATGGAAAATCTAAATGATGAAAATTGATATGATGTGGGTCAAGAATAGTAGACACAAAGAAAATTGTTCGTAAACTTCTTTTAGTTAATTATTTTTCAACACAATAGTTTTCCTTTTTTATTGCTTTCCTTGGGGGGGCGAAGCGAAGGAAGGGAGAGACTTTGTCCTTTGTCCTTGAGCTGGGGAAAGAACAAGTGCAACGCTGGGAGAACCCTTGGAGGGTGACTCACTTTAATCGACTAGTTGGGTCTTGATGTTCAGATTTATCCAATTATGTTGGATCTTGACGTTCAGATTTATCCAAATAATTCCAATACTGCCTAGGAGGAAGAAGCTCGGAGGAGATATTGGACGTGCAGTCATTGCGAGTCTCGTGGCTGGGTGGTGAAATCTTCCTGTAGGAAATTTTTATGACAACGGGAATTACGAAAGAAATTCTTATGAAAACGGGAATTATGAGACAGAAAAGTGTATTGCCCTCTGTTATATTTTATTATCGTAAAGTTTGAGGTAAATATGAAAGTCAATTTAGTAGTTTTAGTTTCAATAAAAGGAAATTCCTAATATTTAAGTTGAGTATAGAACACAAAAAATTGAGTACTTGAAGATAAATAAAATAGAGAGAAACCAGGTTGAGAGAGTTGATTTAAAAATCATATATACATACTTGTTATTGTCTATAGTTAAGAGGGAAAAAAAAATATCACAGTAGCAACTAGGGTTGTCTAACAATGTCAATATCTGTCTAGATCTAAGCGTAGGCGAAAAGCTTAGAAGTGGTTGCATTCAGAGGTGAAAAGGGAATACCCTCTTCCATTAAACCCTTGGCCTTTATAATTAAGAATCTGAACTGTACAAATTGGAACTGACCAAACCTCTCGAGTTAGAGATGACAATAAACACCTAAAAGGATTAAATGGCAGAATTGATTGAAAAACTCTCTCCCCGAGAACTAGAAAGTAGTCTCCAGCTACTAAGGGGAAAACCCGATTTGAGCGAGGAAGAGGCCAAGAATAATGAAATAAGTACAGCCATTCAATGCGTTCATTTCAAAACAGAAAGGCAAGTAACTTCAACTAATAAAATTCTATATGGTAAACTATCACCATTTAGTCTTAACGACAGACAAACCCTCACTTGGTGCAAGAAGATTTCCATATGAATGGTTTGCGAAAAGAACCGTGAGGAAAGCATTGCATAGTAAATATCAAAGAAAACTGTTAAAATGTGCTGCACAGTGGAACCATTAAACATTAAATAGAGTTATAACAGTGGAACCATTAAATAGCAAACAGAGTAATTAACATATAAAACCCGAGAAGAGGGAATGATAGATTATCTCAACTAATTGTGAATCATGGAAACATAATTGTTTATACAGTTAAAAAAAACAGGAAATCTCGTTTAATGCAACCTTGTTATTACAGATAAATTTTCTAAATCAAAAACTCAAGAACTGTATAACAACGTTCATAACTGTCTTGTGCGAGCACACAAATATACAATACATAACATGCAATTTCCGTCATGGTCGAATGATTATGGCCAAGAAAGACTGATAAATTAATAAGAAAACAGATACTGTGGGCACAACTAGCCACAGTCGAACCCCATCCAGAGCATTCCCGAGATCTTCCGGGAACCTGTGCGCCTACGCGAACAAAAGCGTGAAGCCAAAACCCTTGGTGTTAGGGCCAACTAACCTGAAGAATGTAAGAAGAAACAACCGTGAGTATTTGGTGCTCGGATACCCGAAATTCTCAAAAACAAGAACTCTGGGTAAAAACCTACCTATTAAGAGAGGAAGGATGTATTTAGGAGGCAAGTTACAACTTAAACGAGTGGAAAAAAATACTAAAGGACTAGTATCATAGTTTTGGGGTGAGCCGTTGGAGCTGCTGTATGCATCTGTGGCAGTAATATGGACAACCTACAGTTAAAACCTTGAATCAAATCTCTCATGCAATTCCTCCAAATAGTGGGTTCTAAGGCCCGTGAGCCCCTCCTTTTCTAGTGAACTTCAAGAAAAGAAATCTTCCAAAGCTATATACACCGACGATTCCAATCAGACTACCGTGAAATTATAATAGAATTGGTAAAACAAAACAGTGGGCTATTAATCGAGAAGGTAGCATAATCATTAGTCTCAAATATTTTATTCAAGGATATCCAACTTGATCTAATTATATTAATGTACTCACATCAATCAGTTAATTAATTTGTTTGTTTATTTATTGTAAAATTTCAAGTTTTTTATTATTTTTCTTTAAATTATTATTATTATGTAATTTTACTGTTATTTAAGTTCTTATGATAATGCAATTTCATTGTTATCCTAAATTAGATTATTATTATGCAATTTTACTATTATCATAAATTAGATATTTAAATTCTTATGATAATGCAATTTCATTGTTATCCTAAATTAGATATTAAAGGGATGTTTGAAATATCTTTTTGTTGTGAATAATTAATTTGATATTAAAATTTAGAAAGATATATATATTTTATTTTTTCTCTAGATTTATGGTTGTAAAATTATACATAAATATCTTTAATTATTTCATAAATTATTATTAATTTAAATTTTTTTATATTATGTCATTGAAATGAGTCACAATATAAAAATCTTTTTTAAAGATTATTTTTAATTATTTATTCATTCATGTCATCATCTTAATGGTTGCCCATGAAAAGTATGATTTTAATTATTGCCCCATAAAAATTATTTTCTTAATAGTATTTGTTGGTGTCAATATAATCAATCTCTACTCACATCATCTTACCTAATCTTTCTATATATTCGGTAGCACTAACCACCACCTTCAACTTCCATACTCATATAAATTCTGAAATTGATGTCATCAAGAACATTACATCTGCTTTCTTTAATAATTATCCAATTGGTACTTGATTGATTCAAGCAAGGCTTGTAGTTCTTAATACCAATGCAGTATTTTAGTGTATGCAATGAGAGGAAATTAATATATATTTGTAGCTTACACTTCAAGTCAATTGGATAATATATAATACTATGGATAAGAGTCGCTTTTAATTGCTACTACTTCTAAAAATTATAAATTTTTTGATATTTTTTGCTAAACACAAATCTTCATCTTTGTTTTAATTGATTTTGATAAAAAATTCAAAAAAGTTACACCTTTTTATATTTCAAATTTTATTATAATTTTTTTAATTAAATAATTTTTTGAAAAATTATTAATATTAATAGTTTTGAATAATTAATTTTCTCATTTACGTATTAATTTAGTTGTCGATGGATGTCATGATGAAATATAATTATAAAATTTCATATAGTTTTTATATCTAATTATGAGAAAAATGTGATTTATAAAAGTTTATAAATAAATATTAATTTAATAATAATTGATTACACGAAGTTGTGATATTTTTAAAATGCAATTCAATGCAAAGGTTCAAAAATTCTGATTTTGTGATATTTTTCAAATGCAATCTAATGCAATCTAATGCAAAGGCAATACTTGATGAGGCTTCAGTTTAAAGACTCCTTTGACATGTACGCTATGATAAAAGTAAAGTAACTCGTATACTTCTGTAAAAGGAATGTTTTTCATTGTTTCGTTTCAGTTTTATATTTAGGCCGATAGGACTTTCTTTGAAACAAGCTTTCGTCGTCCTTTTGATTTCTAGATCGACACGTGGCATCAAATTTTGGTCCAGCGGAACGCTATTTGGTTTCTGCCTTTTGCTGCGAAAGTTCAGCGGAACGCGATTTGGTTTCTGCGTTTTGCTGCGAAAGTCCTGCCGAGATTGCATGCCTTGCACTCAGGTAAGCCTTCTCGCTATTGAAATTCAGCGTTCGGGGATTGCTCTGTCCTCCACATTCTCCTTACCAGAGCCTCTGATAGGTTTCTGCATTTCCCCGCTCTGGTATTTTTCATTGCATCCCTCCTCGCAGTCGAATTTGTAGAGCCTCAAATAGTAGATCCAATAGAACCACCTGCCTTCAAACCAGAGCTAGAATTATCTTTTGTATTGACTGGATGGCTCTGACATATCCATATATCCCTGCCCGCCCGCAGGGGAGGAAGGCGCCCTTGAATGTGAAGAATGAGGGTTTCGGTGCTTTTCGTAGATCCTTCTGCGTCTCCGGGCAGCTGGGCAATGGCCAAGCAAAGGGAGCCGCCTGCCGTTCGGTGAAGTCTAATCCAGTGAAAAGCCCTTTTAAACCTATACCGGTTGAAGATCTTGAGTCTTATGTAGGGCAATCAGAGAGGACGGTGCTAGATCAGCTTGAACGAAACCTATACCGGTTGAAGATCTTGAGTCTTATGTAGGGCAATCAGAGAGGACGGTGCTAGATCAGCTTGAACGAATTTATAGGCGGGGATTGTTGACCTTTAATGGCGATAGTAATGATGTATTGCTTCCCATGGAGCCCCTGTGGGCAGGGCCGTTGTTTGAGGGGAAGCCGGTGAGAGTGGCGTACCAGGGCGTGCGCGGCTCCTATTGCCAAGAGGCTGCGGTTCGAGCCTTCCAGAGGTGCGATGCCCTCCCCTGCGAAGGGGAAATGGAATCCGCCTTCGAGGCACTGGAGTCGGATGCCGCTAATCGGGCAGTGGTGCCTGTGGAGAACTCGCTGGACGGAGTCATCGGGAGGAACTACAATTTGATACTACGCCATCCCGATCTCCATGTCGTGGGCGAGATATTGTTGCCCATAAATCATTGCCTATTGGCAGTGAGAGGGGTCTTCCTATCAAAATGGAGGAGATGGGTTTCATCTGTCTTCCATATGCAGGGTTATGCTGATACAGAAAGAAAGGGTTTCGTTTTGATGCGCAAGGGTGAATCCCAGGTGGAGCGGTTCGGCTTCCTCTGTCTTCAAAAGGTAATCATCTCACCTCATCCTCCTGATAATTTCCTTTTTAGATTTCTAGGGTTTGAGGATACTTGGCTTCTGAGCATTCGAAATTGTGGTAGCCTGATCCGATCATTTACCCTGTAATTCTTGCCTCAGGTGTTTCCAATAAGGCCCTTTTGTAAACTTTGTATTACTTATATTTTCATTGAACGACTGGCTGATTGAATGCAGATGTTTGTTTTACAGCACCAGTAAAAGCCATGGCAGTTACATTTCCAAATCTGAGCACAGAGGCTGGCCTCAAGCATCTTGATGAATATCTTCTTTCAAGAACTTTTATAACTGGGTATATCATCCGTCTCTACGATTTATACTGAAAATAGTACTGAGCCTGCTTTTGCTTTATTTTGATCTCATAGGTACTGAGAGCTCCTTTTGTTTAAAATTATTATGACAGGCATCAAGCTACAAGAGATGATATTACTGTCTATGGCGCCATTAGCAAAGCCCCTGGACCTAACTTTCCTAATGTGTCTCGGTGGTACAACCATATCAGTGCCCTCCTGGCTTCGAGGTACTGTTTTCTCACGATATACAGATGTTAACAGTCAGAATTTGGATTTGCTTAGTGCGCTTTAGCTTTGCTGTTTGATGACACACGGCATGTGCATGGTTGGTGAGGTGGGTTTGATTCTATGGTCAGTGGGATGCATTTGATGAACTGTTTTAGGGCTAAATATCGGTAAGGTGCTTCTGTTGAAGTGTGATCTGGTTAAAGGGTAATGCGCTGAATTGGTTGGAGTGCGTTTAGGCCAATGGCTGGTCGGTTGAACCGTTGAAGAGTATTTCAGTAGATAGCAGTTGGGGAAGCTGGTTTTTCCCTGGTTTTCTTTTATTTTGATTGTTCCCTAGCAAAGGTCAAGGCTCAAATAACGTTCTTTGACTTTTAGGCACCGAGAACCGGCACTTATATTGTGGCCTGGTGCGTTTGCATCGGCCAATTCTGAATTTTTGGTCATCGCCGGCTATCTATATACGATTTGCTTTTGTTCTATGGGTACTATGATATTATGGTCACTTTCTAAATAACTTCAACCAAAATGATCCAACAAAATCCCTCAAAACGGAGGGGTTGTACTGTCAAATGCCTTTATTAGGACACCTTAGCATTTATTGTAGTGAAGGCAGAACATACATGTAGAGATTGTTGGGGATTTGCTTTATATATAATTGTTTGTGAGTGTTGATTAGTGCTCTGCCGTGAATGAAATATCCGAGCCACGTTAATGGCTGGATGGAAGGTTGTTTACTAGGATGGTTTCCACCAAACAATTCCTTACATCGTACAGTGATGGATCTGGAAACCCTCTCGATGAAGGTGTGTTTTTGAAAAGTTGATATTGATGGCAGCTGTGTCCTTAGAAGTTAGTAGGAAATTTAAAGCTGTTTGAGCTACAACTTTATGCCCCTTAACCTGCTTTTTTCTCTTTTCTCTGTATCCATTCTGCATCCACATTGACATGAAAGTGCAAGCATTTCAGGCTGGTAATGATCTGATAAAAATACTTTTAAGCTGAATTATAAATTTCTTACTGGGACTAATGTGTTTAGTACTATATAATCCATCAATAAAAGGCATGTCCAGGCCCTTGTAGACCAGGACCTACAGTATCAAACTATGAATTCTATTCTCTGTTTTGATTTTGGGAGGTCTTTGGCTACTTCACAATCTTATTTTTTATGTTTTATGCTAATCCATACATGAATATCTGTTTATTAGTTGTAAATAATTTTTGTTAGTTTTTAGTGAACACAAAGAATGAATATCTTCTTTCAAGAACTTTTATAACTGGGTATATCATCCGTCTCTACGATTTATACTGAAAATAGTACTGAGCCTGCTTTTGCTTTATTTTGATCTCATAGGTACTGAGAGCTCCTTTTGTTTAAAATTATTATGACAGGCATCAAGCTACAAGAGATGATATTACTGTCTATGGCGCCATTAGCAAAGCCCCTGGACCTAACTTTCCTAATGTGTCTCGGTGGTACAACCATATCAGTGCCCTCCTGGCTTCGAGGTACTGTTTTCTCACGATATACAGATGTTAACAGTCAGAATTTGGATTTGCTTAGTGCGCTTTAGCATTGCTGTTTGATGACACACGGCATGTGCATGGTTGGTGAGGTGGGTTTGATTCTATGGTCAGTGGGATGCATTTGATGAACTGTTTTAGGGCTAAATATCGGTAAGGTGCTTCTGTTGAAGTGTGATCTGGTTAAAGGGTAATGCGCTGAATTGGTTGGAGTGCGTTTAGGCCAATGGCTGGTCGGTTGAACCGTTGAAGAGTATTTCAGTAGATAGCAGTTGGGGAAGCTGGTTTTTCCCTGGTTTTCTTTTATTTTGATTGTTCCCTAGCAAAGGTCAAGGCTCAAATAACGTTCTTTGACTTTTAGGCACCGAGAACCGGCACTTATATTGTGGCCTGGTGCGTTTGCATCGGCCAATTCTGAATTTTTGGTCATCGCCGGCTATCTATATACGATTTGCTTTTGTTCTATGGGTACTATGATATTATGGTCACTTTCTAAATAACTTCAACCAAAATGATCCAACAAAATCCCTCAAAACGGAGGGGTTGTACTGTCAAATGCCTTTATTAGGACACCTTAGCATTTATTGTAGTGAAGGCAGAACATACATGTAGAGATTGTTGGGGATTTGCTTTATATATAATTGTTTGTGAGTGTTGATTAGTGCTCTGCCGTGAATGAAATATCCGAGCCACGTTAATGGCTGGATGGAAGGTTGTTTACTAGGATGGTTTCCACCAAACAATTCCTTACATCGTACAGTGATGGATCTGGAAACCCTCTCGATGAAGGTGTGTTTTTGAAAAGTTGATATTGATGGCAGCTGTGTCCTTAGAAGTTAGTAGGAAATTTAAAGCTGTTTGAGCTACAACTTTATGCCCCTTAACCTGCTTTTTTCTCTTTTCTCTGTATCCATTCTGCATCCACATTGACATGAAAGTGCAAGCATTTCAGGCTGGTAATGATCTGATAAAAATACTTTTAAGTTGAATTATAAATTTCTTACTGGGACTAATGTGTTTAGTACTATATAATCCATCAATAAAAGGCATGTCCAGGCCCTTGTAGACCAGGACCTACAGTATCAAACTATGAATTCTATTCTCTGTTTTGATTTTGGGAGGTCTTTGGCTACTTCACAATCTTATTTTTTATGTTTTATGCTAATCCATACATGAATATCTGTTTATTAGTTGTAAATAATTTTTGTTAGTTTTTAGTGAACACAAAGAATGAAACTTTGGTTCTGTTAGACCTACTTATTTCTAACCTCTCATTGACAATTATTTAGATTACACTTTATAACCTATCATGAGTTATTTAGGATTACAGTGGCACATTTGACTTTATGATCTAGAAAATTTACATCTTATTTCATGGTCATGTACTGAGAATTTAATTTAATGACTTGTTGTCAGTCTCCTCCTAAAGATGAGGAAGATGATGATGACTTGGACCTCTTTGGTGAGGAGACCGACGAAGAAAAGAAGGCAGCAGCAGAACGAGAAGCATCTAAAAAAGCATCAAGCAAAAAGAAAGAAAGTGAGCATCTATTTGTTTACTTGGACCTTGTTTCTTGAACCATTTTTATAAATGTCAAGATTCCTTTGGCTTATCTGACTAAAAATTATGTGCCTTCAGGCCCATCTATTGATGTGGTTGTATCTATTTACAAAGTTATCTGTTGACGTGGTTGTATCTACTGTTTACAACATTAACATGTGGAAAGTCTTCTGTTCTATTGGATGTGAAGCCTTGGGATGATGAGACAGATATGCAAAAGCTTGAAGAGACTGTGAGGAGTGTACAAATGCCTGGCTTATTCTGGGGAGCTTGAACGTTATCCACGTTTTCTGTGTGGCAATGGCATGTGTTGAATAAAATAGCGTAGAGAGGCTACCATGAGAGAGGTTGTTCAGATGCCCAGTGAAATTCCAAAGATCAAACCTTCTGAAAATCCCCTACCTGCTTCAGAAGGAGATGAATCCCCCAACAAGCCGGTGCTGCGCACCCTCCTGATCTCCCCTCTATTTGAATCCATTTTCAAATTTTCATTGTTTGGATACATGATCACTGCGAGTTAATATTGTCAAAATCCATACACAGAATATCAGTTAGCAATCGCCACCTTAAAATTCTTTTCATGAGGGTGATTAATTTATTCAGATAGCAATAGCCACATCTAAAGAAAAGTAATTGCACAATGATTCAGTGCAAGATAGCAAGGATTTCCATAGACCAATTATCTATTCTAGAAAAATTCAACAATTTCAATTTAATAATCCTATCGGCCTCTCTTTGTACCTTTTGGGACAATTGCTAGTTATACTTTTATTCAATACTTTTGTAGATTATTTTCTTTTATTGGGCATTTCAATTTTCTTTATTTCAATTTTCTTAAGGTTAATTTAATTTTTTTAAATATTTAATATATCTAATTAAATATATATATACTATATATACATAATATATATATATATATATTTAAAATGTAAATGGTTGAAAGTTTATGGATAAATATTTTATATTTTTATTTGTAATTTTCAAATTATATATAGTTATTAAAAACTTGAATTTAAATTTTTATAAAAAAACAATGCTTTTTAAAAGGAAAATCATTAATTTTAGGAATTATTTTTTTCTCTCTATAATTTCAATATATGTATTTTTTTATTTTGACATAATATTTAAGATGAATAATAATCTTGTCTATCCACGTTCTGAAAATCAATTATTATTTTTATGAAGTCAACCTCTACGATTTACATTGAGGGACCATGCGAAGTGGGATTTGTTGATGATTTTTTTTTTCAAAATGGGTGTTGGTATAATACTCATATTAATTATAATGTTCGATGGTGTTCTAATATTATTTTCAAAAGCAAGAATAACATATATAAGAAGTTTAAAATATTTTGATGTAAAGTTATAAAATATTTCTTATTTTAAAAAATATTCTTTAAATAGTTTGATATTTCTAAGATCAAAGAAATAAAATTATAAATAAAAAATAAAATATTTTTATCTGAATTTTAATATTATAAAGCTATAATAATGATGATATATATATTGGAAACCAAACTAAAAATAAAAAATAAATACTAAAACTAAATATTAATATAAATAAAAAATATTTCAAAAATTAAAAGGAAATCTTATCTCTAAAATTTAACAAAAACAATGATATCTAAACAATGTGATTTTTTAAAGATCAAATAAACAATGTTTCCAAATTGGAAAACCACACCCTAAAAAAATCACTCACAAAAATAAATCAAATATATTTTGTATTTAGAACTCTTAAAAAAGAGAGTTTAGCCTAACCAATATTATTTGTTAATGCATTATATCAAAGCAAAACAAAAAAAAATAAATCAAGACTAATCATTACTAAACAAGTCTTCATAATATTTAAATAAAGATACATAATTTTGACGAATATAGCCCTAAGGTTTAGTGTAGTTGGTCAAAAATTGTGCCTCGCCATCGGGAGGTTAGAGGGTTGATTTTTCCAGAAGCCCTTAGGATTAGGTTAGAGGGTTGATTTTTCCAGAAGCCCTTAGGATTAGGTATTGCCAGTAGGCCGAGGGGCGACTAGCCAAGATTTTTTCCGTGGACGTAGCGACTAATCACTGACCGGGTGTTCATGAATCACACTGAAAAGAAAAATTGACCAATATTATTATTAATGTTAAAGAATTATGAACTATTTGATTACAAATGTTTTAATATAATTATGACTAATAAATTATACAAATAGAATGCATAATATTAAAAAATATAGATGACTTAACACTAAAATATCTTAATATTTCAATATTTATAAATTTTATTAAATAATAATGGATAATATATATTTTTAATATGAATTTTTTATGATGATGATGGTGGTTAAAGTCTGTTGAGACTAAAATTTGGTCTATAGGACCTAAAGAAACGAATTATTTAGTTTGATTTAAGATTTTATTCCTATGGTCAAAAAGGTTGGAGAGAAGCCTCCTGAGATCACTGTAATTTTGAAAACATAAAAGGCTAGGAAGGTCTGTATTGCAACAAATATTTTCAAATCAAGATCTAATGTGTGGTTGTATGTGGGGCACTCTAAGAGGAAGTGATTTTCATCCTCGAAGGTCAGTATTGCAACAAAGATTTTGAAACTGAGATCTAATGTGTGGTTGTATTTGGGGCAATCTAAGAGGAAGTGATTTTCATCCTCCATGTTTGTATTCTCAGAGAGATGGTAGAACCTTTCCATCTATGGCGTTTTAGGAACTGCCCAACCACCTGTTTCACTACGGAGCTTATGAGAGTTCGGTCTAATCTTTGCTATATTAATTTTCTTCTTTGAGCTAGTTAAAACAAAGATACTTTTGATCTTCTAGGAGGAGGTTGATGACCTTCTTATAATATTAATATTTTTCTTTGAACTTAGAAGTAACAATATTTTTAATGTTATTAATGCTTTGGAATGCAACATTCTTGTTGATCTCTCAATGGTTTAACCAGGCCCTGGTGTCTTTATACCAACCTCATTTGATCTTTAGGTGGTTTTGGCTGGAATTTAAATGTACCTTAGGAAGTATATGGTCTATTATGTTATTGAATTTGTGCTTTTACAACAGAAGCTTAGTCATAGCTAAACTCTTGATAAGGAAAAGATCCATGATTATTATAAAAATTTAATAATTTATTATTTAAATTCTATTTTTAAATATAAAATAAATTATGGCAACTTAATACTGAAATATCTTAATATTTTAATATTTATAAATGTTATTAAATAATAATTGATAATATATTTTTTAATATAAATTGTATAAGACAATTATTATAAAAATCAATAATTTGTTATTTAAATTATATTTTTAAATTAAAAAAAAATATGACAGTAAAAAACTTCCAAAATACCGTCATATAATTTGAAACTGTAATTTTCCCATTCCTAATTGAAATCCATTAAAATATCTAACCAGAGATACCACGTCTTTAAATTATTATGATAATTATATATTGACACCATTCTATTGTGATACTTATATACTTGCACCATACTCTATTATGTTAGAAGACTCACCAGTGTCTTCTTGTCCTACCATTTTGATTTCATAAGTTTTAAATATTTTTGATAGCGTTTCTCGCTCTATCTATTATTCATGTAGTATCTACAAATTCATCAGGAATAGCTTTCAAGGATAAGGTAGAAGATCACTTAGAATTTTTGAAGTAAGAAAACTTCAGGCCTTCAGCATCAACTTCTTCATAGTTGGGAGGAGATCTAGGTCTAGGAAAAGAGTCTTGAAAGGTAGACACTGCCTTACTGATAACTCCTCACTGAGTTATGATTCCTTTTAATTGCTCCTCTTGCACATTCTGATGAGCGTACATAGTATCATATGTCTGATGCTTCATGCTCATATGATTTTTGACTTCAATAACCTCTTTGGCTAAATCATCTAGGTTTTGACCCAAACATACAAGCTCATAATTATTGTAATTGAGAAATTTCATTCGCTTGGTAGGTTCAGCTTCTGAAGATGATTGATAATGCAAGAACTGAATATCAGTTTGAACAGAACCATTTTTGAATTTTGGGGTAGTGTTTGTTGGCTCTAAGCTTCTCTCAGGAAGTGTGATTCTGTTTCCATGTTTTTCTTTGGGAATATTGTACATTTTTATGTCAAATGTGGGAATCATGACACAATCGGGACAATATGAATATTGACCATGATGTGAATGAGAACTCGATGGAGTATCAATAGTATGATATTTATTTTTGCTATTTTTTGTGTTATTTTGGCAATACACACATGATTGAGAAGAAATGGATTTATGAATTTGTACATGACTACCAATACTAGTACTAGGTATAGTAGAAATTGAAATTCCTAGAGTAAAAGGTTTTTTTTCAAGTTTTACTTACAAAATTTGATTTAATGGATATTAGGATTATGGAACCTGAGACTAGCTCGACCATCTCTTGTGGGTGCAACTCTCAATTGGTGGAATGTTTTAGTTAATTAAGGATACTTTTGAGAGAGAGGTTGGTACGAACCTGATGATTCTTCAGGTAGAGTTAGCTTAGTAAATCCAATTTGGAGTGGACTTGGGCCGAGTATAACTCCCTCTTTGAGTGCTCTTTTATGAAATCTAGAATTCGTAGGGGGCATGCTTGATGTGACAAAAATAATACAAACTATGTTATGAAGTTGAACTATTTGGGTATTAGGAGCAAAGTTAAACCCATGGAATTGAATAAAGGCTTGCAGGAATTCATTAATGTAAGGGTCTGTCAATGAAACCTGATAACGAGGGATTTCTGAAGACCATGAAGGACCATTATTTAAAGGACTCTGAAAACCTCCTATAAATGCATCATTAAGCTCATTAGCTCTAGAATCGAGGACACAAGTTAATCATGAAGTATTTACTCCAGGTCGCACAAGACGACTGATTCCGAACTGTATAAGCCTAATATCAATGTATTTAAATCCGTTTTCAAGACCCCACTCTACCTCTTCTTTATGGATCAAAGGAACCTAGTAGAGTTGCCGAGACAAGAAAATGGGAATATTTACAGAGGAAAATTAGAAGAGACTAGAAGTTCTAAATTTAATCACAAGCATATTATATATCTTATCCACAACAATATCTAGGAGAGTCTAGTTTGGTTGAGGATCAAATTCTTGAGTGATAACTCATGTATTATACAATACATACTTATTTTCCTTATTTAATAATTGAGACAACCAAGAGCATTTTTTCTCATGTGCTTCTTTATGTGTTTCAGAAAATAGATAATTTTCCCTAGAATCCATATTATCCAAAGAGAAAAAGTAAGAGACGCGTGAAAAATCTCAAGAATAATTTGTAATTCATGGTCTAACACCTTCATGCCCAAAACATGACCTCAACTCGTCTTCAAGAGGGACTTATCACATTGTATGACCTTCTGCTTTCACCTAAACCATGTACCCCTTTCTACCCTAGCGGCCCAACGTCCCGCCACCCCCTCGCCCCTCACTCACGGGCCCATTAGGCCACTAGGAGAATTATCGGGGCCACCACACCAATTGTAGACGTAGTGGGTAAATCTGTCCCAAAAAAAATTTTAACTACTAAAAAAAAATCACTAAACCTATTTACTTTTAAAATTTGCACAAAAAAAAAATTAACTGACCTTTCAAATGTGAATATCCGTCATTGAATATGTTGTTGATAGCAATGTAGATGCTCCAAAAATTCACTCAAGTCTTTTAACGAACTTCTGAGCGACAACACTTGTTGGGTGAAAAATTTGATTCTTTATCCAAGGATTACCCAAGTTGTATACTTTCAACAGAATCTGTTATACAAAAACTGAGAAATACATGAAAAACATTATTGCAATCAAGTCTTTTCATGTATTTATCACTTTTCGTGTAGCAGGAACCATCAAAAGTATGCAAGATGGATATTCCTTTGATGAGAAATTAATTTTTCATGCAACGATTAATCCTACTCCAAATTTGAGTAAAACCTTATGGAGATAAGTTGAAAATACGAGTTGAAAATGTAATTTTATTATTTGATTACTTTTTAATCTTTTTAATTTTTTACTCCAAAAATAGTGAATCATAACCCATGGTTGGCATCACCATCTTGAATCCTATTAGTTCTTATCAAGTTTATTTTGGTTGTACATTTTTCTTAGGAGGCCCATTTTAGACCTCAAAATTTCCCTAATTCCTTTGTACCTCATTAGCCACTCTTGCACATGGGTGATGGCAGTGTGTATGTCCTTGAGAGTTTGAGCAAACGTTTTTCTCCGCTATTGAAATCCATGCACATGGACCAATTCTTTATGCATGGTGATGAATTTTTCATATAGATTTCACATTGTAGTCCCAAGTGTTGATAATTCATCAAGTATTGATTTCCTCATCTTTGCGATTCTGGGAACTGGGCTCTACTCTCTGAGTTGTTCTGACTCTTACCTGGCAACATGCAAGTTATTTACCATTTGTTCATTATCGGCCAACGGGAACTTAACATTGGTGCTTGTGTCTCCTACATAGGCCAAGGTGGAATCGGTAATGGCATCTGGATGCTTTATGACATATGACACTATCACCCATTCCTTCATGAATGTAGGTGATGCGTGATCATCTAGAAAGTTTTTTCTCCATGCCTGTACAAATATCTGCTGCAACTCTTGAAATGAAAGATTCTATGCATCCATAACTAGATCATCATCAAGAAGGAAGACCTCTCCTTGCTGGCTCGAGACTAGTTCCAACACTGGAGATGGTGGAGATTGAGAGGTAAACTCAGGTGCTCTCAGCATGAGGTCGGTGTCTTCATTATGTGGCTCATCCCTCATCTCCATCTTCATCACTTCAATTAGTTGGCCAATCTATTGAGAAAGCTCCCGATCCTGCATTTGTTCACCCTCTTCTTTAGCATTTGACTATTCTGACTCCTCAACATGTATGGGTGTTGTTTTCTCTATCATCACATCTTACCTTCCTTCTTCCCCCTGATTATGATTTTCTCTCCTTTCTCTCCTTCTTAGCTCCTGCTCTTCCTTCAACTTCTTCTCTGTTTCCTACAACATTCTACTCGATCCAGCCTTTGATTTTATTTCTTCCATTACTCTTCCCTCTTTATCCATTGGTACCTCTTTGCCTCTGCTACCAAAGTTGGTTTCTTAGTGATAGTATCTTCCCTCATCTTATAGCTTTCCTCAACCTCTGGGTTCTTTGAAGTGTTCCTCTTACCCTTGTCATGTGCTGGATTGTGGCTTTTGTTGTTTCTTCCTATGTTGCTACTACGTGGATCGAAACCTTCCAACATGTGGCTATATTGAACAATTGATGGAGATTAGAGTGATTGTAACATTACCTCTAAGGGTCCTCCTTGTGCCAGTGAAATGTCATGTGGATCCACAGATAGTACACCTTCGCACAATGGTTTTTGCAAATACTGTGGGGATCATACGAATTTAAGTCTTTAGTGTAGAACTCGAACTTCATTATCTCCTTACATTCGACATCTGCATCTTTCAAAATCTTAATCTTGTACAACCCAATCCGCAAATGAAGACTGGGCCTTGGTGCCTTCTTGTTCCTGTGTATTCCTGATGATAATCTTTCAGAGAGGTGATATGAGACCTCTTGCATGACTAGCTTTTGCATGGCATACCATGGTAGAACATGTGGAGGCTTCTCTTTGCCAAACACTTGGATGAAGGTACCACTGGGTGAGGTATACCAATCTGCAATGTTAAGTATCACCTCGATCACTTCTTGTGACATGCAAGGTGGATCGTGATCAAAGATCATCTTGTACAATAGGATGATCAAATGGTCAGTGAGCCTTGCCATTACTCCTCGGTAGGTACAATTGGAAATAAAATTGCAATAAATATTGATGACAGTCTCTTTCGGTGTCCATGTCCATCTCATTCAAGGAAACTCTTGTTGGGCATAGATTACATCGAGTAAGTATGCAGACATGTAGAATCTCACTTGCTAATGCTTGTGTGGATTCCAAGTGTTGGTCACATGGACTTTCAACTAATAAGCCAACAAGTCAGACCAGTTGAATGGACTTCCATCACTCAGCAACTGGTCCAATACAACTACCCAACCTTCACCAAATGTCTTTGTGCTTTCTTAACCATAGATTCGTCATGCAAAGATGATCAAGAATTGGTAGGAATTCCTGAGAGTCTTTGCCTTGTAATCATGATTGGGTGTATGTCTAAACATTGATGACTCATTCACCCAGCGCTTAGCTATATCTCTTATGTTTACCTAGTTGTGGGAGGCATAGAAAAGTGTGTCGATCGTGCTTGCCAAATGAGGTAAATGATACATATGATGATAGTTCCCCGTGATGAAGTTGGCAAGATCTATACCACTCACACTACTCAAGGTCATAGTCTCTTGATCTGTGTCTGAGACATTCTAGATGATGATATCTGCACATGGGAAGGTGGCGTACCTGCATGCAACGCTCTAAAACCCTGGCTACTAGATACTGATATAAACTTGTTGATCCTCTAAGTCTTCCTTGAATTCCTCTACAAAAATATCCTTGATGTGATGCCATGTCAACTTCATGCCCTTCTCAATAAACAACCGAGTTTATGCATAACATGGAAAGTTAATTCACACTTGCTCAAATGCTTCCCCAATACGACTCTGGACAGTTTGCTTTGAGTTTCCTTTCATGCGGCTCTCTTGGAGGTCATGTTAAATATGACTATAAGAGATATGCTCAACAAATGTTTTACTTGGGGAAAAAGACGACACTCATGGCATGCAAATGTTAGCTTAAAACCAAAAGCAACTTCAAGGTCAAATCAAGCAATAAACTGGGCTAATGTTGGGGGATTGCACAATTCTCGTTCATAGAGGTGACTCGTAGCCTCCTTGAACTGCGTACTATGTAGTCCTAACAGTTAGTGGGGGAGGCTTGTTGACTAGAACTACACACTACATAGTTTAGTGTGGGCACATGCAAGAAGAGACTGTGCCTTGTGTAGTCCCGTTGACCAGGACTGGTAGATTGGCTCCTAGAATTGCATAGTTCACACTTGCGGCCAGGCAAAGGCAGGTTGTACACAATTCAAGAAGCCAAGGATGAGGCCTTGAGCTCCGATAATGCGCATTGCATGCAAGGGAAAGTGATCTCCGGGTAAGGAAATCCCATATTTTCCTAAGAGAAGTGTGAAAATGAGAAAATCTGAAGGATGGTGAGATGTTGAGTGCATATTTCACTGAGTGGTGATCCATGCAAGCAAAACAAGCGTAGTAATCAATCAAACTGAAGCAAAATGAAATATGCGGAGAGAGTTGCCACAATAATGACTATTAGTGAAAAAACTTGGTAATGCACGCAACACTAAAGAAAGGCAATGAAAAGCTTAAAACAACACTTCTACGAGCTAAAAGAAGGTAAAACACAAACAATTGTTTAAGGAAACAAGTGAAATAACACTCTCACAAGCTAAAACGAGAAAAGTGATAAAAAGATTGGCAAAAGATTAGAGAAGCAAGACTTACCCAGAAAAGTGACGACTATCACACTGAAGATTCCGTGATCTCCTCGGGAATGCCAAAGCTCCAACATCAAATGTGGAAATGAGCTATGGTAGCATTGATTAAATAGTTTTGGCTGATTTAAGGTTTATGACACGAAAGCATAGAATCAAGGAAAAAGCCACACTAGTGGGAGTTTCCAAAATAACTCAAGTGCCTTCTTTAGACTACAATAAGAGCTTCCACGTCGAATCCTTATGGCAATTTGCAAGTATGAGATTATTGAGTGGCAGGGGATGTTGCGTAAGTTTACCAAGGAACTAGGGAATGAAAGCAATGTGTACTTTTGTTTTACGTGAATAGTGAAAATTTTAGGATAAGAAGACTTCCGCAATATTACAACTAAATAAAGTTAGTCCGTCGACCTCGATGTTCCAATCGTGCAGTAAAGATGAATATATCACGTCACCGAATTGCTCCCAGCTCTTTTGTACGATGCTCCTCATCGAAATGCTGTGCGCTATTTTGACTTCTTTCTCAAATTATGAAAACGTAGAGTACTCTGCTCGTAAATATTTATGTGGATCGTTCTCGCGTCTATTATTTTGACTGTTTTGGTAATTACGTATGTGTGTATTTCTCCGATTCAAGTTGATATTTTTTCCAATAGTGTATAAGTCGACAGCATCTCCGTGAAATAAAATCACAAATATTTTATTCAAGGATATCCAACTTGATCTAAGTATATTAATGCGCTCACATCAATCAATTAATTAATTTGTTTGTTTATTTATTTATTGTAAAATTTGAAGTTTTTTTATTATTTTTCTTTAAATTATTATTATTATGTAATTTTACTGTTATCATAAATTAGATATTAAATTAATTATGATAAATCATTTCATTGTTATTCTAAATTAAATATTAAATGGTGTTTGAATATCTTTTTGTTGTGATAATTAATTTGATATTAAAATTTAGAAAGATATATATTTTTATTTTTTCATAAATTATCCTAAATATCTTTATTATTTAATAAATATATGGTTAATTTAAATTTTATAATTATTTCATTGAAATGAATCACAATATAAAAATCATTTTTAAGGATTATTTTTAATTATTTATTCATTCATGTCATTATCTTAATGATTTCCCATGAAAAATATGATTTTAATTGTTGCCCCATAAAATAGTATTTGTTGGTGTCAATATAATCAATCTCTACTCACATCATCTTACCTAATCTTTCTATATATTCAGTATTATCACTAATCATACTTGATTGATTCAAGCAAGGCTTCTAGTTCTTAATATTCATGCAGTATTTTAGTGTATGCAATGAGAGGAAATTAATATATATTTGTAACTTACACTTCAAGTCAATTGGATAATAGATAATACTATGGATAAGAATCGCTTTTAATTGCTACTACTTCTAAAAATTATAATTTTTTTGATATTTTTTTCTAAATACAAATTTTCATCTTTCTTTTAATTGATTTTGATAAAAAATTCAAAAAAATTACACATTTTATATTTCAAATTTATTATAATTTTTAATTAAATATATTTTTAAAAATTATTTAATATTATTAGTTTTGAATAATTAATTTTCTCACGTACGTAATTAATTTAGTTTTTGATGGATGCTATGATGAAAATATAATATATAAGTTTCATATAATTTTATATATAATTATGAGAAAAATGTGATTTATAAAAGTTGATAAATAAATATTAATTTAATAATAATTGATTACACGAAGTTGTGATATTTTTAAAATGCAATCCAATGCAAAGGTTCAAAAATTCTGATTTTGTGATATTTTTCAAATGCAATCTCATGCAAGGTTTAAAAAATCTGATTGGATTAGAACAATTTATAACACTTCAATTGCAAAGGCAATACTTGATGAGGCTTCAGTTTAAAGACTCCTTTGACATGTACGCTATGGTAAAAGTAAAGTAACTCGTATACTTTTGCTTCACTAAAATATGTGTCTACATTACGTATGTCATAGATTAAAAGGATGGTAAAAGGAATGTTTTTCATTGTTTGGTTTCAGTTTTATATTTATACTTCTATTCTAGTCACTAAATACTTTTGTAGATTATTTTCCTTTATTGTTTATTTCAATTTTCTTAAGGTTAATAAAATTTTCGTCAATAATTTAACATCTATATATATATATATATTAAAATGCAATGAGTGGAAAGTTAATGGAATAAATTTATTTGTAATTTTCAAAATTTATTTATATTTATATTTTTAATTTTCAAATATATACATAGCTATTAAAAACTTAAATTTAAATTTTTATAAAAACAAATATTTTTTATAAGAAAAATCATTAATTTTAAAAATTAATTTTTCCTCTAAGATGAATAATAATCTTGTCTATCCACGTTCTGAAAATCAATTATTATTTTTATGAAGTCAACCTCTACGATTTACATTCAGGGACCATGCCAGATAAAGTGGGATTTGTTGATGATTTTTTTTCCAAAATGGGTGTTGGTATAATACTCATATTAATTATAATGCTCCATGGTGTTCTAATATTATTGTCAAAAGCAAGAATAACATATATAAGAAGTTTAAAAGATTTCGATGTAAAGTTATAAAATATTTTTTGATTTTAAAAAATATTTTTTAAATAATAGTTTGAATATTTTCTAAGATCAAGAAATAAAATTATAAATAGAAAATAAAATATTTTATCTAAATTTTTTAATATTATAAGGCTATAATAATGATGATATATATATGGGAAACAAAATTAAAATAAAATAAATATTAAAACGAAATATTAAAATATAATAAAAAAATATTTTCCAAAATTAAAGAAAATATTATCTCTAAAATTTAATAAAATAGTGATATCTAAACTATATGATTTTTTTTTAAAGATCAAATAAACAATGTTTCCAAATTGGAAAATCACACCCTAAAAAAATCACTCACAAAAATAAATCAAATATATTTTGTATTTAGAACTCTTAAAAAGAGAGAGTTTAGCCTAACCAATATTATTTGTTAATGCATTATATCAAAGCAAAACAAAAAAATTTAAATCAAGACTAATCATTACTAAACAAGTCTTCATAATATTTAAATAGAGACATATAATTTTTACCAATATAGCCCCAAGGCTTAGCTTAGTTGGTCAAAAATTGTGCCTCGGGAGGTCACAGGGTTGATTTTGCATGAAGCCCTTAGGGTTAGGTCTTGCCAGTAGGCCGAGGGGCGACTAGCCAAGATTTTTTCCGTGGACGTAGCGATCAATCACTGACCGGGTGTTCGTGAATCACACTTAAAAAAAAATTGACCAATATTATTATTAATGTTAAGGAATTATGACCTATTTGATTACATATGTTTTAATATAATTATGACTAATAAATTATACAAATAAAATGCATATTAAAAAAATATAGATTACTTAACACTAAAATATCTTAATATTTTAATATTTATAAAATGTTATTAAATAATAATTTTATAATATATATTTTTAATATGAATTTTATATGATGATGAACTTTGGTCTATAGGACCTAAAGAAACGAATTATTTAGTTTGATTTAAGATTTTATTCCTATGCTCAAAAAGCTTGGAGAGAAGCCTCTAGAACTCACTGTAATTTTGACAACATAGAAGGCTAGGAAGGTCCCTATTGCAACAAAGATTTTGAAATTGAGATCTAATGTGTGGTTGTATGTGGGGCACTCTAAGAGGAAGTGTTTTTCATCCTCAAAGGTCAGTATTGCAACAAAGATTTTGAAACTGAGATCTAATGTGTGGTTTTACATGGGGCAATCTAAGAGGAAGTGATTTTCATCCTCCGTGTTTGTATTCTCAGAGAGATGGTAGAACCTTTCCATCTATGGCATTTTAGGAACTGCCCAACCACCTGTTTCACTATGGAGCTTATGAGAGTTTGGTCTAATCTTTGCTATATTAATTTTCTTCTTTGAGCTAGTTAAAACGGAGATACTTTTGATCTTCTAGGGTGGGGTTGATGACCTTCTTATAATATTAATCTTTTTCTTTGAACTTAGAAGTAACAAATTTTTTAACGCATTTAATCCTTTGCAATGCAACATTCTTGTCGATCTCTCAATGTTTTAACCAGGCCCTGGTGTCTTTATACCAACCTCATTTGAGCCTTAGGTGGTTTTGGCTATTATTTAAAGTTACCTTAGGAAGTCTATGGTCTACTATGTTATTGAATTTGTGCTTTTACAACAGAAGCTTTGTCATAGCTAAACTCTGGATAAGGAAAAGATCCACGATTATTATAAAAATTTAATAATTTATTATTTAAATTATATTTTTAAATATAAAATAAATTATGACAACTTAATACTAAAATATCTTAATATTTTAATATTTATAAATATTATTAAATAATAATGGATAATATATTTTTTAATATAAATTTTATAAGACAATTAATTATAAAAATCAATAATTTTGTTATTTAAATTATATTTTTAAATATAAAAATAAAATATGACACTAAAAAACTTCCAAAATACCATCATATAATTTAAAACTGTAATTTTCCCATTCCTAATTGAAATCCGTTAAAATATCTAACCAGAGAAACCACGTCTTTAAATTATTATGATAATTATATATTGACACCATTCTATTGTGATACTTATATATTTGCACCATACTTTATTATGTTAGAAGACTCACCAGTGTCTTCTTGTCCTACCATTTTGATTTCATAAGTTTTAAATATTTTCGATAGCTAATCTCGCTCCATCTATTATTTATGTAGTATCTACAAATTCATCAGGAATAGATTTCAAGGATAAGGTAGAAGAAGACTTGGAATTTTTGAAATAAGAAAACTTTAGGCCTTCAGCTTCAACTTCTTCATAGTTGGGAGGAGATCTAGGTCTAGGCAAAGACTCTTGAAAGCTAGACACTGCCTTACTGATAACTCCTCACTGAGTTATGTTTCCTTTTAATTGCTCCTCTTGCACATTCTGATGAGCATACATAGTATCATATGTCTGATGCATCATTCTGATATGATTTTTGACTTCAATAGCCTCTTTGGCAAAATCATCTAAGTTTTGACCCAAACATACAGGCTGATAATTATTGTAATTGAGAAATTTCATTGGCTTGGTAGGTTCAGCTTCTGAAAATGATTGATAATGCAAGAAATAAATATCACTTTGAACAGAACCATTTTTGAATTTTGGGGTAGTATTTGTTGGCTCTAAGCTTCTCTCCGGAAGTGTGATTCTATTTCCAGGTTTTTCTTTGGGAATACTGTACATTTTTATGTCAAATGTGGGAATCATGACACAATCGAGACAATTTGAATGTTGATCATGGTGTGAATGAGAACTGGATGGAGTATCAAGAGTATGATGTTTCTTTCTGGTATTTTTTTTGTTATTTTGGCAATACACACATGATTGAGAAGAAATGGTTTTATGAATTTGTACATGACCACCAATACTAGTACTAGGTATAGTAGAAATTGAAAATCCTAGAGTAAAAGGTTTTTTTTACAAGTTTTACTTACAAAATTTGATTTAATGGATATTAGGATTATGGAACCTGAGACTAGCTCGACCATCTCCTGTGGGTGCAACTCTCAACTAGTGTAATGTTTTAGCTAATTAGGGATACTTTTGAGAGAGAGGTTGGTACGAACTTGACGATTCTTCAGGTAGAGTTAGCTCACTAAATCCAATTTGGAGTGGACCTGGGATGACTATAACTCCCTCTTTGAGTGCTCTTTTATGCAATCTAGAATTCATAGGGGGCATGCTTGATGTGACAAAAATAATACAAACTATGGTATGAAGTTGAACTATTTGGGTATTAGGAGCAAAGT
This sequence comes from Pinus taeda, assembly GCA_000404065.3. Classification (NCBI taxonomy): domain Eukaryota; kingdom Viridiplantae; phylum Streptophyta; class Pinopsida; order Pinales; family Pinaceae; genus Pinus; species Pinus taeda. The sequence continues at coordinate 31,160 of APFE030188677.1, forward strand.
TAAACCCGTGGAATTGAATAAAGGCTTGCAGGAATTCATTAATGTAAGGGTTTGTCAATGAAACCTGATAACGAGGGATTATTGAAGACCATGAAGGACCATTATTTAAAGGACTTTGAAAACCTCCTATTAATGCATCATTAAACTCATTAGCTCTAGAATCAAGGACACAAGTTAAGCATGAAGTATTTACTCCAGGTCACACAAGATGACTGATTCCGAACTGTATAAGCCTAATATGAATGTATTTAAATCCGTTTTCAAGACCCCACTCTACCTTTTCTTTATGGATCAAAGGAACCTGGTAGACTTACTGAGACAAGAAAATTGGGATATTTACAAAGGAAAATTAGGAGAGACTAGAAGTTCTGAATTTAATCACAAGCATATTATATATCTTATCCACAACAATATCTAGGAGAGTCTAGTTTGGTTGAGGATCAAATTCTTGAGTGATAACTCATGTATTATACAATACATACTTATTTTCCTTATTTAATAACTGAGACAACCAAGACCAATTTTTCTCATGTGCTTCTTTATGTGTTTCAGAAAATAGATAATTTTCCCTAGAATCCATATTATCCAAAGAGAAAAAGTAAGAGACACCTGAAAAATCTCAAGAATAGTTTTTAATTCATGGTCTAACACCTTCATGCCCAAAACACGACCTCAACTGGTCTTCAACAGGGACTTATCACAATGTATGACCTTCTGCTTTCACCTACACCATGTACCCCTTTATACCCTGGCGGCCCAACGACCTGCCACCCCCTCGCCCCTCACTCACAGGCCCATTAGGCCACCGGGTGAATTATCGGGGCCACCACGCCCATTGTAGACGTAGTGGGTAAATATGTCCCAAAAAAAATTTTAACTAAAAAAAAAATTCACTAAACCTATTTACTTTTAAAATTTGCACAACAAAAAAACTAACTGACTTCTCAAATGTGATCATCCTTCATTGAATATGTTGTTGAAAGCAATGTAGATGCTCCGCAAATTCACTCAAAGTATTTTAACGAACTTCTGAGCGACAACACTTATTGGGTGCAAAATTTGATTCTTTATCCAAGGATTACCCATGTTGTATACTTTCAACAGAATCTACTACACAAAAATTGAGAAATACATGAAAAACATTATTGTAATCAAGTTTTTTCATGTATTTATCACTTTTCGTGTAGCATGAACCATCAAAAGTATGCAAGATGGATATTCCTTTGATGAGAAATTAATTTTTCATGCAACGATTAATCCTACTCCAAATTTGAGTAAAACCTTATGGAGATAAGTTGAACATACGAGTTGAAAATGTAATTTTATTATTTGATTATTTTTTAATCTTTTTAATTTTTTACTCCAAAAATATTGAATCATCCCCCATGGTTGGCATCATCATCTTGAATCCTATTAGTTCTTATAAAGTTTATCTTGGTTGTACATTTTTCTTAGGAGGCCCATTTTAGACCTCAAAATTTCCCTAATGCCTTTGTACCTCATTATCCACTCTTGCACATGGGTGATGGTAGCATGTATGTCCTTGAGAGTTTGAGCAAATGTTTTGCTCCGCTATTGAAATCTGTGCACATGGACCAATTCTTTATGCATGATGATGATTTTTTCATATAGATTTCGCATTGTAGTCTCAAGTGTTGATAATTCATCAAGTATTGATTTCCTCATCTTTGCGATTCTGGGAACTGTGCTCTACTCTCTGACTTATTCTGACTCTTACCTGGCTACGTGCAATTTATTTACCATTTGTTTATTATCGGCCAACATGAACTTAACATTGGTGCTTGTGTCTCCTACATAGGCCAAGGTGGAATCGGTAATGGCATCTAGAATCTTTATGACATATGACACTATCACCCTTTCCTTCATGAATGTAGTTGATGCGTGATCATTTGGAAAGTGTTTTCTCTGCGCCTGTACAAAGGTCTTCTGCAACTCTTGGAACGAAAGATTCTACGCATCCATAACTAGATCATCATCAAGAAGGAAGACCTCTCCTTGCTCGCTCGAGACTAGTTCCAAGACTGGAGATGGTGGAGATTGAGAGGTAAACTCAGGTGCTCTCAGCATGAGGTCGGTGTCTTCATTATGTGGCTCATCCCTCATCTCCATCTTCATCACTTCAATTAGTTTGTCAATCGGCTAAGAAAGCTCCCGATCCAGCATCTATTCACCCTCTTCTTCAGCTTCTGACTATTCTGACTCCTCAACATGTATGGTTGTTGTTTTCTCTATCATCACGTCTTGCCTTCCTTCTTCCCCCTGTTTATGCTTTTCTCTCCTTTCTCTCCTTCTTAGCTCATGCTCTTCCTTCAACTTCTTCTCTATTTCCTACAACATTATGCTTGATCCAGCCTTTGATTTTCTTTCTTCCATTACTCTTCCCTCTTTATCCATTGCTACCTCTTTACCTTTGCTACCAAAGTTGGTTTCTTAGTGATAGTATCTTCCCTCATCTTATAGATTTCCTCAACCTCTGGGTTCTTTGAAATGTTCCTCTTACCCTTGTCATGTGCTGGATTGTGGCTTTTGTTGTTTCTTCCTACGTTGCTACTACATGGATAGAAACCTTCCAACATGTGGCTCTATTGAACAACTCATGGAGCTTAGAGTGATTGTAACAGTACCTCTAAGGGTCCTCCTCGTGCCAGTGAAATGTCATGTGGATCCACGGATAGTAAACCTTCGCACAATGGTTTTTGCAAATACTGTGGGGATCATACGAATTTAAGTCTGTGTCGAACTCGAACTTCATTATCTCCTTAGATTTGACATCTGCATCTTTCAAACTCTTAATCTTGTAAAACCCAATCAGCAAATGAAGAGTGGGCCTTGGTGCCTTCTTGTTCCTATGTATTCATGATGATAATCTTTTAGAGAGGTGATATGAGACCTCTTGCATGACTAGCTTTTGCATGGCATACCATGGTAGAACATGTGGAGGCTTCTCTTTGCCAAACACTTGGATGAAGGTACCACCGGGTGAGGTATACCAATTTTCAATGTTAAGTATCACCTCGATCACTTCTTGTGACATGCAAGGTGGATTGTGCTCAAAAATCATCTTGTACAATAGGATGATCAAATGGTCAGTGAGCCTTGCCATTACTTCTCGGTAGGTACAGTTGGAAATAAAATTGCAATAAATATTGATGACAGTCTCTTTCGGTGTCCATGTCCAGCTCATGCAAGGAAACTCTTGTTGGGCATAGATTACATCGAGTAAGTATGCAGACATGTAGAATCTCACTTGCTAATCCTTGTGTGGATTCCAAGTGTTGGTCACATGGACTTTCAAGTAATAATCCAACAAGTCAGACCAGGTGAATGGACTTCCATCACTCACCAACTGGTCCAATACAACTACCCAACCTTCACCAAATGTCTTTGTGCTTTCTTAACCGTAGATTCATCTTGCAAAGATGATCAAGAATTGGTAGGCATTCTTGAGAGACTTTTCCTTGTAATCATGATTGGGTGTATGTCTAAAATTTGATGACTCTTTCACCCAACGCTTAACCATATCTCTTATCTTTACCTAGTCGTGGGAGGCATAGAAAAGTGTGTCCATCCTCCTTGCCAAATGAGGTAAATCATACATATGATGATAGTTCCCCGTGATGAAGTTGGCAAGATCTATACCACTCACACTACTCAATGTCATAGTCTCTGGATCTGTGTCTGAGACAATCTAGATGATGATATATGCACATGGGAAGGCGACGTACCTGCATGCAACTCTCTAAAACCCTGGCTACTAGATACTGATATAAAATTGCTGATCCTCTATATCTTCCTTGAATTCCTCTACAAAAATATCCTTGATTTGATGCCATGTCAACTTCATGCCCTTCTCAATAAACAACCGAGTGTATGCATAAAATGGAAAGCTAATTCACTCTTGCTCAAATGCTTCCCCAATACTACTTTGGACAGTTTGCTTTGAGTTTCCTTTCATGCGGTTCTCTTGGAGGTCATGTTAACTACAACTGTTAGAGATATGCTCAACAAATGTTTTACTTGGGGAAAAAGATGACACTCATGGCATGCAAATGTTAGCTTAAAACCAAAAGCAACTTGAAGGTCAAATCAAGCAATAAACTGGGCTAGTGTTGGGGGGATTTCACAATTCTCGTTCATAGAGGTGACTCATAGCCTCCTCAAACTGTGCACTATGCACTCCTAATCGTTAGTGGGGGAGGCTTGTTGACTAGAACTACACAATGCATAGTTTATTGTGGGCACATGCGAGAAGAGTCTGTGCATTGCGTAGTCCCATTGACCAGAACTGGTAGATTGGCTCCTAGAACTGCATAGTGCACACTTGGGGCCAGGCAAAGGCAGGTTGTGCACAATTCAAGAAGCCAAGGCTGAGGCCTTGAGCTCCGATAATGCGCATTGCATGCAAGGGAAAGTGATCTCTGGGTAAGGAAATCCCATATTTGCCTAAGAGGAATGTGAAAATGAGAAAATCTGAAGGATGGTGAGATGTTGACTGCATATTTCACTGAGTGGTGATGCATGCAAGTAAAACAAGCGTAGTAATCAATCAAACTGAAGGAAAATGAAATATGTGGAGAGAGTTGCCGCAATAATGACCATTTGTGAAAAAACTGGGTAATGCACGCAACACTAAAGAAAGGAAATGAAAAGCTTAAAACAACACTTCTATGAGCTAAAACAAGGTAAAACACTAGCAATTGTTTAAGAAAACAAGTGAAATAACACTCTCACGAGCTAAAACGAAAAAAGCGATAGCAAAATTGGCAAAAGAGTAGAAAAGCGAGACTTACCTAGAAAAGTGACGACTATCACACTGAAGGTTCCGTGATCTCCTCGGGAATGCCAAAGCTCCAACATCAAATGTGGAAATGAGCTCTGGTAGTATTGATTAAATAGTTTTGGCTGATTTAGGGTTTATGACACGAAAGCAGAAAATCAAGGAAAAAGCCACACTAATGCGAGTTTCCAAAATAACTCAAGTGCCTTCTTTAGACTACAAAAAATAGGTCCCTATTTTCTAGGGATGCATTTTCGCTTTTTGCTTTTGCTTTTTTGGGAAAAGATTCAATGCATTTGCTCGAGAGATTACACAGTTATGGGAAGGATTTGGCAACTCACAGGCTCATGCACTAAGCAGAAGGCTTCTGCGCAATTTCTGGGTTGAATGGCTCTAGGATACCTCTCATGCTTTGCTCAATTTCCCAGCTGAACGCTGATCTTCAAATAGGTTTGTGCAGTTATCGAGCTGAAGGCTCATTGCCATCTTGAACTGCAGAATTTGGGAGAGCAATGCTAGTTACCCTCAAGGATTGCGCAGATCTCTAAGGCAAGCCCAGAATTAGGTGGAAACAAAGTCAAGAGAGCAAGTTTTGGATTAGACAATAAATGCAATAAGTGAACACAAGTCATGGGAAAAATGAAGCTCAATCAAAGCACAAATACCTAGGTCAATGCGAGAAGCTGTAAATAAAAAGCCTTAAAGCCTTTTTATATTCTAACCCATAATAAAATAATATTCTTTATAACTAAAAACTCATACATAACATTAACAACATAGTGGTTGTAGTAGAAAGGAAAGAAACCGTAACTTTCTCTAGGAGATGGCTATGGTATTCTTTCTTTAGGAGAAGCTCTATATGCATTTAACGCTATACTAAATGAATAGTGTACAAATTTGAAGGGAGGGAGGAGATGTGTTTTTTTCTTGGATAACATGGCTACATAGCATGCGATAAGAGCTTCCACGTCGAATCCTTATGGCAATATGCAAGTATGAGATTATTGAGTGGCAGGGGATGTTGCGTAACTTTACCAAGGAACTAGGGAATGAAAGCAATGTGTACTTTTCTTTTACGTGAATAGTGAAAATTTTAGGATAAGAAGACTTCGCAATATTACAAGTAAATAAAGTTAGTCCGTCGACCTCGATGTTCCAATCGTGCACTAAAGATGAATATATCACGTCACCAAATTGCTCCCACCTCTTTTGTACGATGCTCCTCATCGGAATGCTGTGCGCTATTTTGACTTCTTTCTCAAAATATGAAAACGTAGAGTACTGTCCTCGTAAATATTTATGTGGATCATTCTCGCGTCTATTATTTTGACTGTTTTGGCAATTACATATGTGTGTATTTCTCCGATTCAAGTTGATATTTTTTCCAATAGTGTATAAGTCGACAGCATCTCCGTGAAATAAAATCACAAATATTTATTCAAGGGTATCCAACTTCATCTAAGTATATTAATGTACTCACATCAATCAATTAATTAATTTGTTTGTTTACTTATTGTAAAATTTTAAGTTTTTTATCTTTTTCTTTAAATTATTATTATTATGTAATTTTAGTGTTATCATAAATTAGATATTTAAATTATTATGATAATGTAATTTTGTTGTTATCATAAATAAGATATTAAATGGGCATTTGAAATATCTTTTTAATATGAATAATTAATTTGATATAAAATTTAGAAAGATATATTTATTTTATTTTCCCTAGATTTATGTGGTAAAATTATACATAAAATATCTTTATTATTTCATAAATATATTGTTAATTTAAAATTTTTATAATTATTTCATTGAAATGAGTCACAATATAAAAATTATTTTTAAGGATTATTTTTAATTATTTATTGATTTGTGTCATCATCTTAATGGTTGCCCATAAAAAATATGATTTAAATTGTTGCCCCATAAAGAATATTTTCTTAATAGTATTTGTTGGTGTCAATATAATCAATCTCTACTTACATCATCTTACCTAATCTTTCTATATATTTGGTATCACTAACCACCACCTTCAACTTCCATACTCATATAAATTCTGAAATTGATGTCATCAAGAACATTACATATCCTTTCTTTAATAATTATCCAATTAGTACTTGATTGATTCGAGCAAGGCTTCTAGTTCTTAATATCAATGTAGTATTTTGGTGTATGCAATGAGAGGAAATTAATATATATTTGTAACTTACACTTCAAGTCAATTGGATAATAGATAATACTATGGATAAGAGTCATTTTTAATTGCTACTACTTCCAAAAATTATAATTTTTTTTTTTATATTTTTTGCTAAACACAAATCTTCATCTTTGTTTTAATTGATTTTGATAAAAAATTCAAAAAATTACAATTTTTATATTTCAAATTTTATTATAAT
>APFE030188677.1:48948-69133 GCA_000404065.3 Pinus taeda
ATGTGATTTATAAAAGTTTATAAATAAATATTAATTTAATAATAATTGATTACACGAAGTTGTGATATTTTTAAAATGCAATCCAATGCAAAGGTTCAAAAATTCTGATTTTGTGATATTTTTCAAATGCAATCCCATGCAAGGTTTAAAAAATCTGATTGGATTAGAACAATTTATAACACAACTTCAATTGAAGGCAATACTTGATGAGGCTTCAGTTTAAAGACTACTTTCACATGTACGCTATGGTAAAAGTAAAGTAACTCGTATACTTTTGCTTTACGTATGTCATAAATTAAAAGGATTGTAAAAGGAATGTTTTTCATGGTTTCGTCACTGAATACTTTTGAAGATTATTTTCTTTTATATTTGTTTATTTCAATTTTCTAAAGGTGAATTTAATTTTCGTAAATAATTTAAAATCTATATATATAATTAATAAAAATGCAAATGATTGAAAGTTAATGGAATAAATTTATTTGTAATTTTTGTTTGTAATTTTCAAAATTTATTTGTATTTTTGTTTGTAATTTTGAAAATTATAAAATAGTATATAGTTATTAAAGCTTAAATTTAAATTTTTATAAAAAAAAAAAAAATGTTTTTTAAAAGAAAATCATTAATTTTAAAGAATTATTTTTTCTCTTTATAATTCAATACATGTTATTTTTTTTATTTGAACATAAATATTTAAGATGAATAATAATTTTGTATATCCACGTTCTGAAAATCAATTATTATTTTTTTGAAGTCAACCTCTACCATTTACATCGAGGGACCATGCCAGATGAAGTGGGATTTGTTGATTATTTTTTCTTCAAAATGGGTGTTGGTATAATACTCATATTAATTATAATGCTCATATTAATTATAATGCTCCATGGTGTTCTAATGTTATTGTTAAAAGCAAGAATAACATATATAAGAAGTTTAAACGATTTTGATGTAAAGTTATAAAATATTTTTTGATTTAAAAAATATTCTAGTTGGAATATTTCTAAGATCAAAGAAATAAAAAATAGAAAAAAAATATTTTATCTTATTTTAATTTTTTAATATTATAAGGTATAATAATGATGATATATGTGGGAAAGGAAACTAAAAATTGAAATCATACTAAAATAAAATATTAAAATATAATAAAAAATATTTCAAAAATTAAAAGGGAACTTTATCTCTAAAATTTAACAAAAACAGTGATATCTAAACTATATGATTTTTTAAAGATCAAATAAACAATGTTTCCAAATTGAAAAACCACACCTTAAAAAAATCACTCACAAAAATAAATCAAATATATTTTGTATTTAGAACTCTTAAAAACAGAGAGTTTAGCCTAACCAATATTGTTTGTTAATGCATTATATCAAAGCAAAACACAAAATTTAAATCAAGACTAATCATTAGTAAACAAGTCTTCGTAATATTTAAATAGAGATATTTAATTTTGACCAATATAGCCCCAAGGCTTAGCTTAGTTGGTCAAAAACTGTGCCTCGCCATCGGGAGGTCATAAGGTTGATTTTGACCGAAGCCCTTGGGGTTAGGTCTTGCCAGTAGGCCGATTAGCCAAGATTTTTTTTGTGGATGTAGCGACCAATCACTGACCGAGTGTTTGTGAACCATACTTAAAAAAAAATTGACGAATATTATTATTAATGTTAAGGAATTATGACCTATTTGATTACATATGCTTTAATATAATTGTGACTAATAAATTATACAAATAAAATGCATATTAAAAAAATATAGATTACTTAACACTAAAATATCTTAATATTTTAATATTTATAAATGTTATTAAATATTTATATGATGATGATGGTGATGAAAGTCTATTGAGACTAAAATTTGGTCTATAGGACCTAAAGAAACCAATTATTTAGTTTGATTTAAGATTTTATTCCTATGCTCAAAAAGCTTGGAGAGAAGCCTCCCGAGCTCACTGTAATTTTGACAACATAAAAGGCTTGAAGGTCCGTATTGCAAAAAAGATTTTGAAATTGAGATCTAATGTGTGGTTGTATATGGGGCACTTTAAGAGGAATTGATTTTCATCCTCGAAGGTCAGTATTGCAAAAAAGATTTTGAAACTGAGATGTAATGTGTGGTTGTACGCGGGGAAATCTAAGAGGAAGTGATTTTCATCCTCCATGTTTGTAGTCTCAGAGAGATGGAAAAACCTTTCCAACTATGGCGTTTTAGGAAGTGTCCAACCACCTGTTTCACTATGGAGCTTGTGAGAGTTCAGTCTAATCTTTGCTATATTAATTTTCTTCTTTGAGCTAGTTAAAACAAAGATACTTTTGATCTTCTAGGGTGGGGTTGATGACCTTCTTATAATATTAATATTTTTCTTTGAACTTAGAAGTCACAATATTTTTAATGTTATTAATTCTTTGTAATGCAACATTCTTGTCGATCTCTCAATGGTTTAACCAGGCCCTGGTGTCTTTATATCAACCTCATTTGAGCCTTAGGTGGTTTTGGCTAGAATTTAAAGTTACCTTAGGAAGTCTACGGTCTATTATGTTATTGAATTTGTGCTTTTACAAAAGAAGCTTAGTCATAGCTAAACTCTCGATAAGGAAAAGATCCACGATTATTATAAAAAATAAATTATTATTAATTATATTTTTAATATAAAATAAATTATAGAACATAATACTAAAATATCTTAATATTTTAATATTGTAATGTTTATTAAATATTATTGATAATTATTTTTTAATAATAAATTTTATAAGACAATTATTATAAAATTCAATAATTTGTTAATTTAAATTATATTTTTAAATATAAAAATAAAATATGACACTAAAAAACTTCCAAAATACCATCATATAATTTAAAACTATAATTTTCCCATTCCTAATTGAAATCCATTAAAATATCTAACCAGAGAAACCACATCTTTAGATTTTTATGATAATTATATATAGACAACATTCTATTGTGATACTAATATACTTGCACCATACTTTATTATGTTAGAAGACTCACCAGTGCCTTCTTGTCCTACCATTTTGATTTCATAAGTTTTAAATATTTTCCATAGCTAATCTCGATCCATCTATTATTCATGTAGTATCTACAAATTCATCAGGAATAGCTTTCAAGGATAAGGTAGAAGACGACTTAGAGTTTTTGAAGTAAGAAAACTTCAGGTCTTCAGCTTCAACTTCTTCATAGTTGGGAGGAGATCTAGGTCTAGGCAAAGAGTCTTGAAAGCTAGACATTGTCTTACTGATAAGCCCTCACTGAGTTATGATTCCTTTTAATTGCTCCTCTTGCACATTTTGATGAGCATACATTGTATCATATGTCTGATGCATCATTCTGATATGATTTTTGAGTTCAATAACCTCTTTGGCTAAATCATCTAAGTTTTGACCCAAACATACAGGCTAATAATTATTGTAATTGAGAAATTTCATTGGCTTGGTAGGTTCACCTTCTGAAGATGATTGATAATGCAAGAACTCAATATCACTTTGAACAGAACCATTTTTGAATTTTTTGGTAGTATTTGTTGGCTCTAAGCTTCTCTCAGGAAGTGTGACTATGTTTCTAGGTTTTCCTTTGGGAATACTATACATTTTTATGTCAAATGTGGGAATCATGACACAATCGGGACAATCTAAATGTTGACCATGGTGTGAATGAGAACTAGATGGAGTATTAATAGTATGATATTTATTTTTGGTATTATTTGTGTTATTTTGGCAATACACACATGATTGAGAAGAAATGGATTTATGAATTTGTACATGAATACCAATACTAGTACTAGGTATAGTAGAAATTGAAAATCCTAGAGTAAAAGGTTTTTTTTTCAAGTTTTACTTACAAAATTTGATTTAATGGATATTAGGATTATGGAACCTGAGACTAGCTCAACCATCTCCTGTGGCTGTAACTCTCAATTGGTGGAATGTTTTAGCTAATTGGGGATACTTTTGAGAGAGAGGTTGGTACGAACTTGACGATTCTTCAGGTAGAGTTAGCTCACTAAATCCAATTTGGAGTGGACCTAGACCGACTATAACTCCCTCTTTGAGGGCTCTTTTATGCAATCTAGAATTCATAGGGGGCATGCTTGATGTGACAAAAATAATACAAACTATGGTATGAAGTTGAACTATTTGGGTATTAGGAGGAAAGTTAAACCCATGGAATTGAATAAAGGCTTGCAAGAATTCTTTAATGTAAGGGTCTGTCAATGAAACCTGATAACGAGGGATTACTAAAGACCATGAAGGAACATTAGATCTAGACTCATTAGCTCTAGAATCAAGGACACAAGTTAAGCATGAATTATTTACTCCAGGTCGCACAAGACGACTGAATCCGAACTGTATAAGCCTAATGTGAATGTGTTTAAACCCGTTTTCAAGACCCCACTCTACCTATTCTTTTGGATCAAAGGAACCTGGTAGACTTGGTGAGACAAGAAAATGGGAATATTTAAGAGGAAAATTAGAAGAGACTAGAAGTTCCGAATTTAATCACAAGCATATTATATATCTTATCCACAACAATATCTAGGAGAGTCTAGTTTGGTTGAGGATCAAATTCTTGAGTGATAACTCATGTATTATACAATACATACTTATTTTCCTTATTTAATAATTGAGACAACCAAGACCATTTTTTCTCATGTGCTTCTTTATGTGTTTCAGAAAATAGATAATTTTCCCTAGAATCCATATTATCCAAATAGAAAAAGTAAGAGACACCTGAAAAATCTCAAGAATAATTTGTAATTCATGGTCTAACACCTTCATGCCCAAAATATGACCTCAACTGGTCTTCAATAGGGACTTATCACAATGTATGACCTTATGCTTTCACCTACACCATGTACCCCTTTCTACATTGGCGGCCCAAAGGCCCGGCACCCCCCCGCCCCTCACTCATGGGCCCATTAGGAAATCGGGAGAATTATCGGGGCCACCACACCCATTGTAGATGTAGTGGGTAAATCTGTCCCAAAGAAATTTTTAACTACTAAAAAAAAAATCACTAAACGTATTTACTTTTAAAATTTGCACAACAAAAAAATTAATTGACCTCTCAAATGCGATAATCCTTCATTGAATATGTTGTTGATAGTAATGTAGATGCTCCACAAATTCACTCGAAGTCTTTTAACGAAATTATGAGCAACAACACTTATTGGGCGCAAAATTTGATTCTTTATCCAAGGATTACCCATGTTGTATAATTTCAATGAAATCTGCTACACAAAAACTGAGAAATACATGAAAAACAATATTGCAATAAAGTTTTTCCATGTATTTATCACTTTTCGTGTAGCAGGAACCATCAAAAGTATGCAAGATGGATATTGCTTTGATGAGAAATTAATTTTTCATGCAACGATTAATCCTACTAAAAATTTGAGTAAACCCTTATGGATATAATTTGAAAATACGAGTCGAAAATGTAATTTTAATATTTGATTATTTTCTAATCTTTTTAATTTTTTACTCCAAAAATAGTGAATCATCCCTGATGGTTGGCATCATCATCTTGAATCCTATTAGTTCTTATAAAGTATATTTTGGTTGTACATTTTTCTTAGGAGGTCCATTTTAGACCTCAAAATTTCCCTAATGCCTTTGTACCTCATTATCCACTCTTGCACATGGGTGATGGCAGTGTGTATGTCCTTGAGAGTTTGAGCAAATGTTTTGCTCCGCTGTTGAAATCCATGCACATGTACCAATTCTTTATGCATGGTGATGAATTTTTCATATAGATTTCACATTGTAGTCTCAAGTGTTGATAATTCATCAAGTATTGATCTCCTCATCTTTGCGATTCTGGGAACTGTGCTCTACTCTCTGAGTTGTTCAAACTCTTACCTGGCTACGCGCAAGTTATTTACCATTTGTTCATTATCAGCCAACAAGAACTTAACATTGGTGCTTGTGTCTCCTGCATAGGTCAAGGTGAAATCGGTAATGGCATCTAGATGCTTTTATGTCATATGACACTATCACTCTTTCCTTCATGAATGTAGGTGATGCGTGATCATCCGGAAAGTTTTTTCTCCACACGTGTACAAACGTCTTCTGCAACTCTTGAAATGAAAGATTCTACACATCCATAACTAGATCATCATCAAGAAGGAAGACCTCTCCTTGCTCGCTCGAGACTAGTTTCGACACTGAAGATGGTGGAGATTGAGAGGTAAACTCAGGTGCTCTCAGCATGAGGTCGGTGTCTTCATTATGTGGCTCATCCCTCATCTCCATCTTCATCACTTCAATTAGTTGGTCAATCTTCTGAGAAAGCTCCTGATCCTGCATCTGTTCACCCTCTTCTTCAAATTCTGACTATTCTGACTCCTCAACATGTATGGTTGTTGTTTTCTCTATCATCACATCTTACTTTCCTTCTTCCCCCTGTTTATGCTTTTCTCTCCTTTCTCTCCTTCTTAGCTCCTGCTCTTCCTTCAACTTCTTCTCTACCTCCTACAACATTCTGCTTGATCCAGCCTTTGATTTTCTTTCTTCCATTATTCTTCCCTCTTTATCCATTGCTACCTCTTTTCCTATGCTACCAAAGTTGGTTTCTTAGTGATAGTATCTTCCCTCATCTTATAGCTTTCCTCAACCTCTCGGTTCTTTGAAATTCTCCTCTTACCCTTGTCATGTGCTGGATTGTGGCTTTTGTTGTTTCTTCCTACGTTGCTACTACATAGATAGAAGCCTTCCAACATGTGGCTATATTGAACAACTCATGGAGATTAGAGTGATTGTAACAGTACCTCTAAGGGTCCTCGTCGTGCCAGTGAAATGTCGTGTGGATCCACGGATAGTACACCTTCGTACAATGGTTTTTGAAAATACTATGGGGATGATATGAATTTAAGTCTTTAGTGTCGAACTCGAACTTCATTATCTCCTTAGATTCGACATCTGCATCTTTCAAACTCTTAATCTTGTACAACCCAATCCGCAAATGAAGAGTGGGCCTTGGTGCCTTCTTGTTCCTGTGTATTCCTGACGATAATCTTTTAGAGAGGTGATATGAGACCTCTTGCATGACTAGCTTTTGCATGGCACACCATAGTAGAACAAGTGGAGGCTTCTCTCTGCCAAACACTTGAATGAAGGTACCACCGAGTGAGGTATACCAATCTTCCATTTTAAGTATCACCTCGATCACTTCTTGTGACATGCAAGGTGGATCGTTCTCAAATATCATCTTGTACAATAGGATGATCAAATGGTCACTGAGCCTTGCCATTACTCCCCGGTAGGTACAGTTAGAAATAAAATTGCAATAAATATTGATGACAGTCTCTTTCGGTGTCCATGTCCAGCTCATGCAAGGAAACTCTTGTTGGGCATAGATTACATCGAGTAAGTATGCAGACATGTAGAATCTCACTTGCTAATCCTTGTGTGGATTCAAGTGTTGGTCACTTGGACTTTCAACTAATAAGCTAACAAGTCAGACCAGTTGAATGGACTTCCATCACTCACCAACTGGTCCAATACAACTACCCAACCTTCACCAAATGTCTTTGTTCCTTCTTAACCATAGATTTGTCATGCAAAGATGATCAAGATTTGGTAGGCATTCCTGAGAGACATTGCCTTGTAATCATGATTGGGTGTATATCTAGACTTTGATGACTCTTTCACCCAACACTTAACTATACCTCTTATGTTTACCTAGTTGTGGGAGGCATAGAAAAGTGTGTCCATCCTCCTTGCCAAATGAGGTAAATGATACATATAATGATAGTTCCATGTGATGAAGTTGGCAAGATCTATAGCACTCACACTACTCAATGTCATAGTCTCTGGATCTGTGTCTGAGACAATCTAGATGATGATATTTGCACATGGGAAGGCGGCGTACCTGCATGCAACCCTCTAAAACCCTGGCTACTAGATACTGATATAAACTTGTTGATCCTCTAAGTCTTCCTTGAATTCCTCTACAAAAATATCCTTGATTTGTCGCAATGTCAACTTCATGCCCTTCTCAATAAACAACCAAGTGTATGCATAAAATGGAAAGTTAATTCACACTTACTCAAATGCTTCCCCAATACTACTCTAGACAATTTGCTTTGAGTTTCCTTTCATGCGGCTCTCTTGGAGGTCATGTTAACTATGACTGTTAGAGATATGCTCAACAAATGTTTTACTTGGGGAAAAAGATGACACTCATGGCATGCAAATGTTAGCTTGAAACCATAAGCAACTTCAAGGTCAAATCAAGCAATAAACTAGGTTAATGTTGGGGGGATTGAACAATTCTCGTTCACAGAGGTGACTCGTAGCCTCCACAAACTGCGCACTATGTAGTCCTAATAGTTAGTGGGGGAGGCTTGTTGACTAGAACTACACAATGCATAGTTTAGTGTGGGCACATGCGAGAAGAGACTGTGCATTGCATAGTCCCATTGACCAGGACTGGTAGATTGGCTCCTAGAACTGCATAGTGCACACTTGGGGCCAGGCAAAGGCAGGTTGTACACAATTCAAGAAGCCAAGGCTGAGGCCTTGAGCTCCGATAATGCACATTTCATGCGAGGGAAAGTGATCTTCGGGTAAATAAATCCCATATTTGCCTAAGAGGAGTGTGAAAATGAGAAAATCTGAAGGATGGTGAGATGTTGAGTGCATATTTCACTGAGTGGTGATGCATGCAAGTAAAACAAGCGTAGTAATCAATCAAACTGAAGGAAAATGAAATATGTGGAGAGAGTTGCCACAATAATGACCATTAGTGAAAAAACTGGGTAATGCATGCAACACTATAGAAAGGCAATGAAAATCTTAAAACAACACTTCTATGAGCTAAAACAAGCTAAAACACTAGCAATTGTTTAAGAAAAGAAGTGAAATAACACTCTCACAAGCTAAAACGAAAAAAGCGATAAAAAAATTGGCAAAATATTAGAAAAGCAAGACTTACCTAGAAAAGTGACGACTATCACACTGAAGGTTCCGTGATCTCCTTGGGAATGCCAAAGCTCCAACACCAAATGTGGAAATGAGCTCTAGTAGCATTGATTAAATAGTTTTGGCTGATTTAGGGTTTATGACATGAAAGTAGAAAATCAAGGAAAAAGCCACACTAGTGGGAGTTTCCAAAATAACTCAAGTGCCTTCTTTAGACTACAAAAAATATTTCCCTATTTTCTAGGGATGCATTTTCACTTTTTGCTTTTGCTTTTTTTGGAAAAGACTCAATGCATTTCTTCGAGAGATTGCACAGTTATGGGAAGGATTGGGCAACTCACCGGCTCATGCACTAAGTGGAAGGATTCTGCGGAATTTCTGGGTTGAATGGCTCTAGGATATCTCTCATGCTTTGCGCAATTTCCTAGCTAAACGCTGATTTTAAAATATGTTTGTGCAATTATCGAGCTGAAGGCTCACTGTCATCTTGAACTGCACAATTTGGAAGAGCAATGCTAGTTACCCTCAAGGATTGCGCACATCTCTAAGGCAAGCCCAGAATTGGGTGGAAACAAAGTCAAGAGATCAAGTTCTGGATTAGACAACAAATGCAATAAGTGAACACAAGTCATGGGAATGATGAAGCTTAATCAAAGCACAAATACCTAGGTCAATACGAGAAGCTATAAAACGAAGCAAAAGCTACATTTCCTAAAAAGCCTTGAAGCCTTTTTATATTCTAACACACAATAAAATAATATTCTCTATAACTACAAACTCATACATAACATTAACAACATAGTGGTTTTAGTAGAAAGGAAAGAAACCGTAACTTTCTTTAGGAGATGGCTATGGTATTCTTTCTGTAGGAGAAGCTCTATATGCATTTGACGCTATACTAAATGAATAGTGTGCAAATTTGAAGGGAGGGAGGAGATGTGTTTTTCTCTTGGATAACATGGCTACATAGCATGCGACAAGAGCTTCCACGTCCAATCCTTATGGCAATATGCAAGTATGAGATTATTGAGTGGCAGGGGATGTTGCGTAAGTTTACCAAGGAACTAAGAAATGAAAGCAATGTGTACTTTTGTTTTACGTGAATAGTGAAAATTTTAGGATAAGAAGACTTCGCAATATTACAAGTAAATAAAGTTAGTCCGTCGACCTCGATGTTCCAATCGTGCACTAAAGATGAATATATCACGTCACCAAATTGCTCCCACCTCTTTTGTACGATGCTCCTCATCTGAATGCTGTGCGCTATTTTGACTTCTTTCTCAAAATATGAAAACGTAGAGTACTCTCCTCGTAAATATTTATGTGGATCATTCTCGCGTCTATTATTTTCACTGTTTTGGCAATTACGTATATGTGTATTTCTCCGATTCAAGTTGATATTTTTTCCAATAGTGTATAAGTCGACAGCATCTCCGTGAAATAAAATCACAAATATTTTATTCAAGGATATCCAACTTGATCTAAGTATATTAATCTACTCACATCAATCAATTAATTAATTTGTTTGTTTATTTATTGTAAAATTTCAAGTCTTTTATTATTTTTCCTTAAATTATTATTATTATGTAATTTTACTGTTATCCTAAATTAGATATTTAAATTATCATGATAATGCAATTTTATTGTTATCCTAAATTAGATATTAAATGGGCATTTGAAATATCTTTTTGTTGTGAATAATTAATTTGATATTAAAATTTAGAAAGATATATATATTTTATTTTTTCTCTAGATTTATGGTTGTAAAATTATACATAAATATCTTTATTATTTCATAAATATATTGTTAATTTAAAAAAAATTATAATTATTTGATTGAAATGAGTCACAATATAAAAATCATTTTTAAGAATTATTTTTAATTATTTATTCATTCATGTCATCAACTTAATTATTGCTCATAAAAAATATGACTTTAATTGTTGCCCATAAAGAATATTTTCATAAAAAATATTTTTTTAATAGTATTAGTTGATCTCAATATAATTAATCTCTACTCACATCATCTTACCTAATCTTTCTATATATTCCGTATTACTAACCACCACCTTCAACTTCCATGCTCATATAAATTCTGAAATTGATGTGATCAAGAACATTACATCTACTTTTTTTAATAATTATCCAATTCGTAATTGATTGATTGAAGCAACCCTTCTAGTTTTTAATATCAATGCAGTATTTCAGGGCATGCAATGAGAGGAAATTAATATATATTTGTAACTTACACTTCAAGTCAATTGGATAATAGATAATACTATGGATAAGAGTCGCTTTTAATGGCTAATATTTCTAAACATTATAATTTGTTTGATATTTTTTGCTAAATACAAATCTTCATCTCTGTTTTAATTGATTTTGATAAAAAAAAATTCAAAAAAATAATTTTTTATATTTTCAAATTTTATTATAATTTTTTTTAATTAAATATATATTTTAAAAAAATTATTAATATTATTAGTTTTGAATAATTAATTTCTCCACGTACGTATTAATTTAGTTTTGATGGATGCTATGATGAAATATAATATATAAAGTTCATATAATTTTATATATATTAATGAGAAAAATGTGATTTATAAAAGTTATAAATAAATATTAATTTAATAATAATTGATACACGAAGTTGTGATATTTTTAAAATGCAATCCAATGCAAAGGTTCAAAAATTCTGATTTTGTGATATTTTTCAAATGCAATCTCATGCAAGGTTTAAAAAATCTGATTGGATTAGAACAATTTATAACACTTCAATTGCAAAGGCAATACTTGATGAGGCTTCAGTTTAAAGACTCCTTTGACATGTACGCTATGGTAAAAGTAAAGTATACTTTTGCTTCACTAAAATATGTGTCTACATTACGTATGTCATAAATTAAAAGGATTGTAAAAGGAATGTTTTTCATTGTTTCGTTTCACTTTTATATTTATACTTTTATTATAGTCACTAAATACTTTAGTAGATTATTTTTTTTTTATTGTTTATTTCAATTTTGGTTAAGGTTAATTCAATTTGTTAAATAATTTAACTAATATATTATATATATATAAAAAATGCAAATACAAATGATTGAAAGTTAATGGAATAAATTATTGTAATTTTCAAAATTTATTTGAATTAGTTATTAAAAATTATAAAATTTAAATTTAAGAAAAAAAACAATGTTTTTAAAAGGAAATCAATTAGTTTTAAGAAATATTTTTTCCTCTCTGTAATTTCAATATATGTATTTTTTTATTATAGTAATCTTGTCTATCCACGTTCTGAAAATCAATTATTATTTTTATGAAGTCAACCTCTACGATTTACATTGAGGGACCATGGCAGATGGAGTGGGATTTGTTGATGATTTTTTTTTCAAAATGGGTGTTGGTATAATACTCATATTAATTATAATGCTCCATGGTGTTCTAATATTATTGTCAAAAGCAAGAAGTTTAAAAGATTTTGATGTAAAGTTATAAAATATTTATTGATTTAAAAAATAATTTTAAATAGTTTTTAGGGGAATATTGTAGATGAAAGAAATAAATTATAAATAGAAAAAAAAAATATTTTTATCTGAAATTTTTAATATTACAAGGCTATAATAATGATGATTATATATTTGGAATGAAATAAAAAATAAAAATAAATACTAAAAACAAAATATTAAAATATAATAAAAATATCAAAAATTAAAAGCAAATCTTATCTCTAAAATTTAACAAAATGATTTCTAAACTATATGATTTTTTAAAGATCAAATAAACAATGTTTCCAAATCCGAAAAGCGCACCCTAAAAAAATCACTCACAAAAATAAATCAAATATATTTTGTATTTAGAACTCTTAAAAAGAGAGAGTTTAGCCTAACCAATATTATTTGTTAATGCATTGTATCAAAGCAAAACAAAAAAATTTAAATGAAGACTAATCATTACTAAGCAAGTCTTCATAATATTTAAATAGAGATATATAATTTTGACCAATCTAGCCCCAAGGCTTAGCTTAGTTGGTCAAAAACTGTGCTATGCCTCACCATCTGGAGGTCACAGGGTTGATTTTTCCCGAAGCTCATGGGGTTAGGTCTTGCCAGTAGGCCCAGGGGTGACTAGCCAAGATTTTCTCCGTGGACGTAGCGACCACTAACTGACCAGATGTTCGTGAATCACACTTAAAAAAAAATTGACCAATATTATTATTAATGTTAAGGAATTATGGCCTATTTGATTACATATGTTTTAGTATAATTATCACTAATAAATTATACAAATAAAATGCATATTAAAAAAATATAGATTACTTAACACTAAAATATCTTAATATTTTAATATTTATAAATGTTATTAAATAATAATTGATAATATATATTTTTAATATAAATTTTATATGATGATGATGATGGTTAAAGTCTATTGAGTCTAAACTTTGGTCTATAGGAACTAAAGAAACGAATTATTTAGTTTGATTTAAGATTTGATTCCTATGCTCAAAAAGCTTGGAGAGAAGCCTCCCGAGCTCATTGTAATTTTGACAACATAAAAGGCTAGGAAGGTCCGTATTGCAGCAAAGATTTTGAAATTGAGATCTAATGTGTGGTTGTATGTGACGCACTCTAAGAGGAAGTCATTTTAATCCTCGAAGGTTAGTATTGCATCAAAGATTTTGAAACTGAGATCTAATGTGTGGTTGTACGCGGAGCAATCTAAGAGGAAGTGATTTTCATCCTCCATGTTTGTATTCTCAAAGAGATGGCAAAGCCTTTCCATCTATGGCATTTTAGGAACTTCCCAACCACCCGTTTCACTATGGATCTTATGAGAGTTCGGTCTAATCTTTGCTATATTAATTTTCTTCTTTGAGCTAGTTAAAACAGAGATACTTTTGATCTTCTAGGGTGGGGTTGATGACCTTCTTATAATATTAATCTTTTTCTTTGAACTTAGAAGTAACAATATTTCTAATGTTATTAATGCTTTGCAATGCAACATTCTTGTCGATCTCTCAATGGTTTAACCAGGCCCTGGTGTCTTTATGCCAACCTCATTTCAGCCTTATGTGGTTTTGGCTGGAATTTAAAGTTACCTTAGGAAGTCTATGGTCTCTTATGTTATTGAATTTGTGCTTTTACAACAGAAGCTTAGTCATAGCTAAACTCTCGATAAGGAAAAGATCCACGATTATTTATAAAAATTTAATAATTTATTATTTAAATTATATTTTTAAATATAAATAAAATATAAACAATTTAATACTAATATCTTAATATTTCAATATTTATAAATGTTATTAAATAATAATTGATAATATATTTTTAAATATAAATTTTCTAAGACAATTATTATAGAAATTCAATAATTTGTATTAAATTATATTTTTAAATAAAAATAAAAATTAACACTAAAAAACTTCCAAAATACCATCCTATAATTTAAAACTGTAATTTTCCCATTCCTAATTGAAATCCATTAAAATATCTAACCAGAGAAACCACATCTTTAAATTATTATGATAATTACATATTGACACCATTCTATTGTGATACTTATATACTTGCACCATACTCTATTATTTTAGAAGACTCACCAGTGTCTTCTTGTCCTACCATTTTGATTTCATAAGTTTTAAGTATTTTCGATAGCTAATCTCGCTCCATCTATTATTCATGTAGTATCTACAAATTCATCAGGAATAGCTTTGAAGGAAGGTAGAAGATGACTTAGAATTTTTGAACTAAGAAAACTTCAGGCCTTCAGCTTCAACTTCTTCATAGTTGGGAGGAGATCTAGGTCTAGGCAAAGAGTCTTGAAAGCTAGACACTGCCTTACTAATAACTCCTCACTGAGTTATGATTCCTTTTAGTTGCTCCTGTTGCGCACTCTGACGAGCATACATAGTATCATATGTCTGATGCATCATTCTGATATGATTTTTGACTTCAATAACCTCTTTGGCTAAATCATCTAAGTTTTGACCCAAACATACAGGCTGATAATTATTGTAATTGAGAAATTTCATTGGCTTGGTAGGTTCAACTTCTGAAGATTATAGATAATGCAAGAACTGAATATCAGTTTGAACAGAACCATTTTTGAATTTTCGGGTAGTATTTGTTGGCTCTAAGCTTCTCTTAGGAAGTGTGATTCTGTTTCCAGGTTTTTCTTTGGGAATACTGTAAATTTTTATGTCAAATGTGGGAATCATGACACGATCGGGACAATCTGAATGTTGACCATGGTGGGAATGAGAACTAGATGGAGTATCAATAGTATGATATTTATTTTTGGTATTTTTTGTGTTATTTTGGCAATACATAGATGATTGAGAAGAAATGGATTTATGAATTTGTACATGTCCACCAATACTAGTACTAGGTATAGTAGAAATTCAAAATCCTAGAGTAAAAGGTTTTTTTTTGAAGTTTTAATTACAAAATTTGATTTAATCGATATTAGGATTATGGAACCTGAGACTAGCTCGACCATCTCCTGTGGGTGCAACTCTCAATTGGTGGAATGTTTTAGCTAATTGGGGATACTTTTAAGAGAGAGGTTGGTACGAGCTTGACGATTCGTCAGGTAGAGTTAGCTCAATAAATCCAATTTGGAGTGGACCTGGGCCGCCTCTAACTCCCTCTTTGAGTGCTCTTTTATGCAATCTAGAATTCATAGGGGGCATGCTTGATGTGACAAAAATAATACAAACTATGGTATGAAGTTGAACAATTTGGGTATTAGGAGCAAAGTTAAACACATGGAATTGAATAAAGGCTTGCAGGAATTCATTAATGTAAGGTTCTGTCAATGAAACCTGATAATGAGGGATTACTGAAGACCATGAAGGAACATTATTTAAAGGACTTTGAAAACCTCCTATTAATGCATCATTAAACTCATTAGCTCTAGAATCAAGGACACAAGTTAAGCATGAAGTATTTACTCTAGGTCGCACAAGATGACTGAATCCGAACTGTATAAGCCTAATATGAATGTATTTAAATCCATTTTCAAGACCCCACTCTACCTCTTCTTTATGGATCAAAGGAACTTGGTAGACTTGCTGAGACAAGAAAATGGGAATATTTACAGAGGAAATTTAGAAGAGACTAGAAGTTCTAAATGTAATCACAAGCATATTATATATCTTATCCACAACAATATCTAGGAGAGTCTAGTTTGGTTGAGGATCAAATTCTTGAGTGATAACTCATGTATTATACAATACATACTTATTTTCCTTATTTAATAACTAAGACAACCAAGACCATTTTTTCTCATGTGCTTCTTTATGTGTTTCAGAAAATAGATAATTTTCCCTAGAATCCATATTATCCAAAGAGAAAAAGTAAGTGACACCTAAAAAATCTCAGGAATAATTTGTAATTCATGGTCTAACACCTTCATGCCCAAAACACGACCTCAACTAGTCTTTAGTAGGGACTTATCACAATGTATGACCTTCTACTTTCACCTACACCATGTACCCCTTTCTACCATGGCAGCCCAATGGCCCGCCACCCCCCCGCCCCTCACTCACGGGCCCATTAGGCCACTCAGAGAATTATCGGGGCCACCACACCCATTGTAGATGTAGTGGGTAAATCTGTCCCAAAAAAAAATTTAACTACTAAAAAAACAATTCACTAAACCTATTTACTTTTAAAATTTTCACAACAAAAAAATTAACTCACCTCTCAAATGCGATAATCCTTCATTGAATATGTTGTTGATAGCAATGTAGATGCTCCACAAATTCACTCGAAGTCTTTTAACGAACTTCTAAGCGACAACACTTGTTGGGTGCAAAATCTGATTCTTTATCCAAGGATTACCCACGTTGTATACTTTCAAGATAACCTGCTACACAAAAACTAAGAAATACATCAAAAACATTATTGCAATCAAGTTTTTTCATGTATTTATCACTTTTCGTGTAGTAGGAACCATCAAAAGTATGCAAGATGGACATTCCTTTGAAGAGAAATTAATTTTTCATGCAACGATTAATCCTACTCCAAATTTGAGTAAAACCTTATGGAGATAAGTTGAAAATATGAGTTGAAAATGTAATTTTATTATTTGATTATTTTTTAATGTTTTTAATTTTTTACTCCAAAAATAGTGAATCATCCCCCATGGTTGGCATTATCATCTTGAATCCTATTAGTTCTTATAAAGTTTATTTTGGTTGTACATTTTTCTTAGGAGGCCCATTTTAGACCTCAAAATTTCCCTAATGCCTTTGTACCTCATTATCCACTCTTGCACATGGGTGATGGCAACGTGTATGTCCCTAAGAGTTTGAGCAAACATTTTGCTTCGTTGTTGAAATCCATGCACATGGACCAATACTTTATGCATGGTGATGAATTTTTCATATAGATTTCACATTGTAGTCTCAAGTGTTGATAATTCATCAAGTATTGATTTCCTCATCTTTGTGATTCTGGGAATTGTGCTCTACTCTCTGAGTTGTTCTGACTCTTACCTAGCTACGTGCAAGTTATTTACCATTTGTTCATTATCGGCCAATAGGAACTTAACATTGGTGCTTGTGTCTCCTACAGAGGCCAAGGTGGAAATGGTGATGGCATCCGGATGCTTTATGGCATATGACACTATCACCCTTTCCTTCATGAATTTAGGTGATGCGTGATCATCCGGAAAGTGTTTTCTCCACGCCTGTACAAACGTCTTCTGCAACTCTTGAAATGAAAGATTCTACGCATCCATAACTAGATCATCATCAAGAAGGAAGATCTCTCCTTGCTCGCTCGAGATTATTTCCGACATTGGAGATTGTGGAGATTGAGAGGTAAACTCAGGTGCTCTTAGAATGAGGTCGATGTCTTCATTATGTGGCTCATCCCTCATCTCCATCTTCATGACTTCAATTAGTTGGTCAATCTGCTGAGAAAGTTCCCGATCATGCATCTGTTCACCCTCTTCTTTAGCTTCTGACTATTCTGACTCCTCTACATGTATGGGTGTTGTTTTCTCTATCATCACGTCTTTCCATCATTCTTCTCCCTGTTTATGCTTTTCTCTCCTTTCTCTCCTTCTTAGCTCCTGCTCTTCCTTCAACTTCTTCTCTATTTCCTACAACATTCTTCTTGATCCAGCCTTTGATTTTCTTTCTTCAATTACTCTTCCCTCTTTATCCATTGCTACCTCTTTGCCTCTGCTACCAAAGTTGGTTTCTTAGTGATAGTATCTTCCCTCATCTTATAGCTTTCCTCAACCTCTGCGCTCTTTGAAATGTTCCTCTTACCCTTGTCATGTGCTGGATTGTGGCTTTTGTTGTTTCTTCCTACGTAGCTATTGTTGGGTTGTGTTATATTCTTTCGACATAGTTAACAGGGGGTTTGAGGGGTACCCGTAAGCCAACTTTTTGGTTTTGGACCCTATGTTAGGTTGGGCGGACCCAGCTATGGTTTTGTGCATGATTTTCGCACATGTTTTTTGGACGCAATGGTTTTTAGTCCATGGTATTGGATCAATGGTTTTTTGGTCCATTGTATTGGACGTGATGGTTTTTCGGTCCATGGTATTGGATGCTTTAGCATGTATAAATATGTATTGTAACATTGAAAGGAACATAATGAAAAATCAAGCTGGTAGTCCCGGTTTTGGGATCCAGTGGGAAATCTCTGTGTATACGTGTTTTATGTGTTATTCTCTCGCATTTTTATTTTTCCTGTGATTTAGAATTCGTATGCAGGTAATTTCTATAGGGGCTTAAAACCTACATTTGGTAGCAGAGCTGTTTTGGCTTCAAGGGGACGCCTTTGTTGCTGAGGGGTTTTGATCGGGCCTGTGGTAGACCCTATTCAGTGTGAGATCTACAAGATCGATTCTGGTGGTGAAACAAGATGGCGAGCAGTGGAAAGATAGAGATTGAGAAGTTCAATGGTCAGAGTTTTTAGTTGTGGAAACTCAAGATGGAGGGTCCTTTAGTGGATAAAGATCAGTGGATCGCGGTAGATCTGAGTCCTAAACCAACGGGAGTGACTGATGAAGAATGGAAGAAGTTGGATCGGAAGGCAAAGAGCACAATACGATTGTGTGTCTTAGATTTAGTATTGTTGAATGTATCAGCGGAAGCTACGACAAAGGCTTTATGGGACAAGTTAGGGACTTTGTACCAATCTAAGTCTCTGGTGAATAAATTGTTCCTGCGGAAAAAGCTGTATAACCTAAGGATGACAGATGGAGACTCGGTGCCAGAGCATCTGAATGCGTTTAATACTGTGGTAAGTCAGTTATTATCTGTTGATATTAAAATTTCAGATGAAGATAAGTGCATCAGTTTGTTGTGTTCTCTACGAGACTCGTGGGATAGTCTGGTTATTGCAATAGGTAGCAATGCAGCTGCTTTGCAATTTGATGAAATAGTCTCAGCCTTGCTGATGGAGGAGATGAGAAGGAAAAATATCGACAACCAGAATGGTGATACCTTGTCTGTACGAGGATTGTCCCAGAACATAAACAAAAATAAGTCATCGGGTGGGAGATCTAAATCTAGAGGGAGATCTAAATCTCCAGGAAAGCCTACAAAGGTGGTGTGCTCGAAATGTGGAAAGGAAGGGCACTTCAGAAGGGAGTGTAAATCTAAAGCTCCTGATAAAGGAAAGGGATCTGGTGATGCTCCTTCTGCAGAGGCGAAAAACACCTCAGATGAAGCTGGGGATGTGTACTTGGCTTCTTCAAGTACACATGTAGATCATGAGGCATGGTTGATTGACTCAGGTGCATCCTTTCACTTCACTCTCCATAGAGAGTGGTTCTGCAAGTATGAGAAATACGAAGGTGGTGATGTCTTCTTAGGAGATGATAGGAAGGCTAGAATCATTGGTCGCGGGAAAGTAAAGTTGAAGTTGCTAGGTGGAAGGGTTAGAACCCTTCCGGGTGTTCTGCATATTCCTGCGTTGGCCAGAAATCTCATTTCTATAAGCAAGTTGGATGATGCAGGTGTAAAGACAGTGTTCGAGAAGGATACCTGCAAGATGGTTCGAGGAGCACTGGTACTGATGTGAGGAGTTCGGATTGGAACTATGTACAAGCTGCAAGGTAGCACTGTTTTTGATGGGTGCAATAGTTCTATGGTTCCTAAAAATGGAGCAGAAAATCTAGTGGGCTCTGGAGAGAAGACCATGTTGTGGCATCAAAGGCTTGGACATATTGGAGAGAAGGGCCTTCGAATACTTCATGGCAAAGGTATGGTAGAAGGTATGAGTAATAGCTCTCTG
>APFE030188683.1:1142-17988 GCA_000404065.3 Pinus taeda
ACAAGCTCAATCCCCTTACCGGCTCCTTGACAATGGTCAATCCAAGGTTTACCGATAAGTGATCCCCTAGCTCCTCAACAATAATCTGAGGTTTACCATTTGTAATACATGTGTGTCTGGCGTCGTTCCCAATGAGGGAGTATTGATCCCCTCACTGGTTCGGACACGAGCTCGTGCTTCTCCTTTAAGAGGAGCTTTCCCAGAGTATAAATGCGACAACTGGATTTATCCTATCACAAGATAAGCTACTTGTTTGGTTTTATAGTCTTGGAGAGTTAATTACTCACCTACTCCAATACACTAGCCTGATCTATATTGGTGCTTCAGAGCCCTAGAAAAATAAAAATTTCTAAGTTAATTTTACTTTAAGCGTTGATTTTAATGGCTGTTCTTTAAGACAAAGGTGATGGAGATGAAACTTGATGGTGTATAGACTCGACTCCAATTCTCTAAAAGGATGCACCTAAGATGATTTACACTATTTTCTTTTCAATGAATTTTCTAATTAAGAGAGTTGAGAGAATGCAATCTTTTGATAAAACAACTTTCTTAACAATCAAAGAAAGAATCTCTTTATCTTTTCAAAGCGCACAAAACATGACCACTCATTACTTCACAAAAAAATCCTTTTTTCTTTCAAGACTTCAAATGCTACTCTAAAACAAAATTTGCAAAGGAGATCTTTTTGTATTTTCCTATTTAATAAAGCATGTAAAACTAATCTAATCAAAAGCAATTTCAAGATCTATGAAAATCTATGAAAAACTCACTCAAAAAGCAAATCAAAGGAAATTTACCTAAGGGAATTTACCTAAAAGTAAATCTAAGAAGCAAAAGCTTACTAAGATGATTCCGGGATGTTTTACTTGGCAAAAATCAATCCAAGGACTAGTTCATGCAGAATCATAAACTAATCAAAACAAAAAATCAAACTCTTTTTGTTCTTTTTTTAAAATGAAATTCACAACTTAAATCAACAGGCTATTTTGAAATTTCGCAAAGAGACAACTCAAAGGTACGTTGCTCACGCGGGTATACTTTACGACTCGTCCGACTCCTAAGAAGACTGACAAAACCAGAGATATCTAAGGTTCCACAACTTCTAAATCCAAAGTCACTACAGGACCAATGCAAAAATCAAACCCTAAGGCTAAAATTTCCATGAATTTCACTAAAAATTTTGATACTAATGGGACAAGTTCAGGTGAAGATTTTTGACAGACAACCAGTGGATCTGGGCAGTAAAGACTGAGAAAAACAAAATCTAAAGGGAAAAAAGGAATAAAATTGAAATTTTCTCAATTTTAATAGGGTACGCAGGCAGCCTGTTTAACCAGGTGCGTCCACGCTCTGTGTGCAAAGATACAGTGCGTACAGGTACGCACTGTGTCTAACTCAGAGGGTGTGTACTACTGAAAAAGTAAGAAAAACTAAATTCTAACTCGACTCTAAGCTAACCCACCCAAAAACACAGTCAAACAATCAAAAAACAAAAAATAAAAGACTCTTTTCAGATCAAAGTAATACTCAAAAGAAAAATCAAGCACATCAATGGATTCCCCAGCGGAGTCGCCAATTTGTCATGCGGAAAGAGTTATTTTTGCTCACAAAACTAACCTCCCTAGGAGTCTAAGACTCTCTAGTGACAAACAAGACAATTAAGAGCAATCCTTCTCTAAACATACATTATTCTATGAGAAACCAAGTGTTTTTCGATCCTACCTCAAGTCCAACGCTTATTGCACCAGTCCAGCCTCGTCGATCCAGATGAGCTCCTTCTTCACTTTGAAACCTGCATACACTAACAATCAAACGATTACATAACACCTGAATATTCCATCAAACAAAGCATATTCAACATATAGACCAAGGAGTATATGAAACAATTCATTAAAACAAATCATTGAGAAGAATGGACTTATTTGTATTAAGGAAACAAAAAAGAAACCATTACAACCTGAGCCTTGGTGTCGTGCAAGTTCCTCCCAGGGTCCAGCAAGAGTTTTCCTCTACTTTGACAAGCTCACCCACTTCCAAATGAAACAAGAAAGGATGGTAATCTCTCCTCACAAGCTTCTACAAGGAAGTCCTAATTCCAGCAGCATCTACCTTTGGAATGTTCAGCTTTCAACCTCCCCTCCTTTGGCCCAATGCCTGTATTTATAGTGTTCTAGAGGAAGTTATTCAGGTCCAACAAATGGGATAAGCCCCTCTTTTGGATGGGGTAGCTCCTCTCTTGATGGGATAAGTTCCTCTTTCATAGGGATGCATGAACCATCTGGAGGCGCTCAATACACGCCAAACAATCTTCTAGAATGCTCTAGAAATGACCACAAGTAACTTTTTTAAGATGAAACTCGCGCCTTTTGACCTTTACAGGAGTACGCACCCAACCCTTGACATACAGAGCGTACAAGTACGCAGGCATTATGAGCTTGGAGTGCGTACATGCAGGTAAGGTAGAGAGAACCTACGTACCCAGAGATAAACATGATTTTTAAAGACTTTCTCTCTTTCTTGAAGTTTGACATGGAGAGCAGAGGTATAAGGCCTGCCAAGGAGGATAGTATGACTGTTGATGGAGCCATACTAACCGCAAATAGTCATGGTGACAAATTTCAGTGTAACAAGCCGCATAGAGTAAGACACAATGACTAATATCCGCAATTTTCGATTTTCGATTTGCGATCTCAGATCCGATATTGCGATACCACGATGTTATAATACAAATCTGCGATCTTCGATCTGCGATGAGCGCGAATCTTTCTCAACACAACATTCAAGGAAAGTTGTCCATCAATCAGAATTAGGCGCGCGCCTGTAAAAAGAATTTAATGGTTGTACGATTGGCTACTTTTCGTTTTTCAAAGAGTCAGTTCACTTTGAATGTCATGATTATACACACGCAAGATCTGAAGCTTTCATATCAATCTTTATTTTCATTTACTCTTTTCCTTTACGCAAACTATAAAACAAGAGATAAAATGGAGTAATTTGTTTTGCAGGAAACATCTAAGGAAAAGAGGAAAGCGCCAATGCTCGGAGAACACAGAAGAGACTTCTTCAGAAGCAGGAACCACATACGATAGGACTACAGGTTCCAGGGTATCACTCAGCAGATGCTAATGACTGATAGGCCATCTAAAGCTCAGAATCAAAGGCGTACAAAAGTAGCATGATCACAAAGATATCTGAAGCTTACACGACAGAAAAGCCCGTAATGAAAAGTAAAGTCTTCTGACTCATCAAGTCATTCACGAAGGCAGAAAACCGAAATGGCAAAAGCAGATCCAGTTTGAGGAAAATTTGAGTTATTACCAAGTATACACTCAGTCAGCGGGAGATTCTCTAAAATATCTGATAGTTTATCAAAAAGTTGGTGCCGACCCTTGTTACTTCTATTTTTATAAACACGCACAAAGGGAAAAGGCAACCAACCGACTCTTCTCAGACGAATGTTGCACACTTACAACACTAAGGGGCAAATACAGAAATAGTTCAAAGTTAGATTTAATTTTAGAAATAATTTGCTTTATGAGAGGGATGGTCATTTGAAAACCGGATCCCAAATTTATGTAATTAAGTTAATTAGTTAGCAGTATTTAAACACTTCTCAGGCATTTAGAGAAGGGTCCGGATATTTGTCAAAAACTCATCCTCAGAACATGCACTTCTGCACCCTTAGAGGAGGTTTTGATGAATGGATGGATCAAAATTTATCTTTACTTGCATTTTGATATCTGCTACTGATGTCGCACTTCTGTACTCTTGGTATATTTTAGAACAAGTAGAAATAGATTGTTTTGCTTTAGGCTTATGGGTAGAACTAGTCATAAATGGTACTTTTATCTCTTGGCAATGTCTACTTATACTCTTTAAGTAATTTACAGTTTCAGTTGTTTATATGTTACCGCCTGACTATATGGGTTATCATTTGGCACTTTTGTACGGTGGAGTCATATTGTTTATGCGTGACATACGAATGACATATTATGTGATATGTTGTTCACAACTGTTTTGCCTAACTTCTTATGCAAAGTAGTTTATCTCAAATGGTTTCTTTTCTTATGATAGCTGTATGATCTTTATTACCAGTTATTATTTGAAATCTTTTTAGATCACGTAATGGAAGATATACAATCCCGGGTTAGAATAGATTTGATTTGTTGTTTCTCATTAGATACAATAGCATAGAGTAAAGTTAAAGAATCCGATTTAGATTAGCTTTAAAATACTCTCAGATCAGCATAGTTCAACTCTATACACACACACACACCCAAGATCGGGAAACTGGTCCCGTTATCCCGAGTCGGACCCGCTATACCAAACGGATAAGGAGCTGCTAACCAAGGTCTGGACCGGGTGGGTATCCCCCTTGTTGTCGACCCGACTTTCGGGGCTTCAACACATTGTCAAAAAAAAGAGGGGTGTATGTTATAGTGTTATTCGATTAATGTACCCTTGCATCCTATAGGGTTCAATATGATATTATAGTTCAAATATGTCAGGATTTGACGAGGAACCTTATACACAACATTAAAATCCTTGTAGAAAAAAGTATACTGAAAATTTAGTTGCAAAAATAGAGAGGGAAGTTTTGGGAAAAAATAAAGATAATAAGGGTGATAGAGACCCTGGAAATTAGAACCCCAAATAACATTTTTTGAATTTTTTGGATGCCTTGGTTAGAGGGAAACAAGATACAAAAAAAAGAGCCCAAACAATAAATGAACGGTTGAGACTTTTAACATAGTTATTGGCTAGAAAATTGGGAGTTGATACTGGTGTTAACAATACAAATAATGGACAATGGAGGCAATAATGGTTAGCGAGAGAATTTTTTTCATGGGGAAAGTAAAAATCAGCAACTAGAACCTTTCGTTTGAGGCATTTTATGCCTACCTTCTCACCTAGAGCACCAACACCAATTGAAAATGAGTCACAAGTCATCAATTTGTAGAATAAATTTATGTAGGATTGGAAAATAGTGGCTCGAACCTTTAGGCTGATATATCACTTAGAGATTATATTAATTCCGGGATGAAACATAGGCTCCACATAAGTCACAAAGAAAAAAAACTATCATTTGAAGAAGAAAGTGGGAAAATTAACTCTCCCATATTACAATGGTTCAAGGAAGACTTCAACATGAGCTTGGGTTTAGAGGTTGCTAACTATTTCCAACTCAACCTAATTCCAAAGAAAGAGGCCATCAAATATGTAGATATACACCTTGATGGTATATCACACGAGTGATGGCATCATCGGATGATCACTATGGTACATGATAAGATCACTTCATATGCATATTTTACAGAGGTGTTTATCAAGAGATTTTATAAGAAGGATCTAGAACTGCATTTGAAAGGGTTGGAGCAACTTAAATAGTGGAGTTCAATTGAAACATGCATTGCATATTTCTAGAGGCTTTCAATGTTGGTCACTAATATTTTAGAAAGTGTTGAAAATAGCAATAAGAAATGCTAAAAATAGAAGTGCTAAAAATAGCACTACTATAAATAGCATTTTGGGATACATTCCAATTTTACTTAGTCTCTGAACTAAAATTGAGAATTAAAATTTGAATTTGATTTTAGTAGCTATTTGAAAAATAATTAATTAATTCATCTTGAGTTCATGCATGTTTTGAGTGAAAATAGAGTTGAAACAGTCATTTGACTTGATCCAAACCCCAATCCATTCCAATAGTTCAGATAATGATATTGAAGATTTATATGTTTCCAGGCATCTCTGAGCTATAACCTAGGAGAGCTTCCTGGAGTGCTAACAAGCCCAAAAAAGGGACTTACCCCTTGGGGCACTCTAAACTACTATATATACACTATTCATTCTCCTTCCTTGAAATCAGTTCAGATCGACATATCCTTTATTTTCTCTATTCACATGTGTGAGTTAAGGAGGAGGATGACGAGTTTATGAAGTAACATATTACGATTTGTTTACCCACCGTTGAACTAAAATTCTTCTAGACAAAAGAGAGAATCATTCTAAGAATTTAGACTTATTTCTTGGGTAGCATGACTAGGTTTGATCTATGTAGATCATGTGGTCAATTTGTCCTAGTTTTATTGAAAAAATCAAATTGTATCTCTTGTTGAATTGGACAATTTCTCTAAGAAAAAGGTTGTTGGGTTTTTCCCTAATTAGGGTTTTCTAGGGTAAAAATTTGTGTCTCTTTTGTTTGGTTGTCTCCTCATGATTCGACTATCATTATTATTTTATAGTTGATATTTTCAATGTATAATTATTCAATGATGAATGTGACACAAAAAGAATTAATTAAGAAATAATTGGTAGTAATTATTAGACTAGAATATTATGAAAAGTAAACACGGTATCAGAGACAAAGGTTAAATATCAACCATTAAAGTGACAATACTAGAGGCATAATAAAAGCCTTACAAAGGTTATTCTGATTGTTGATCTTGATACTTTTGATCACTTCCATTAACTAACTCATAATTAAATAGGGTTGAGTTTGTTTAATATGTCTAGGACCAACAATAAATGCAAACCAAGTTTCTATTATTCATTAGAGAATGGCTGAAGCACTACACGGGAAGCCAAGAGGCCTCATGTTAGGACCAGACATGGTCACAGACCTAGAAGAGGTTGAGAACAGAATCATACAAGCTTTAGACGGCTAAAAGGCCTTAGTATGAAAACACAAAGGCCTAAAAGCCTCAGAAGGTGACCAGGGAGCCTAAAGTATTAAGAGAGTTTCACCAGGCTAGATCTGTGAAGAGATTTTTTTTATTTTTTATTTTCTTGTGTGGGAATTCTGATAAAGTCCCTTTCAAAGTGAAGTATTTAATGCTTTCTATAATTGTAATCCTTACTTATAAACCTTAGATTGTGGAGTATATAAATTATTGTGTATAAAAGTCACTATAAGAAGTCTTCCTTGTGAGTTAAAGAGGCATTTGATTGATGCCTTGTATTATATGCAAATTAAAATTGTATTGCTAATATTGATTTGTTTCAAGAAAGTTAGAATCAAAGGGAAAAAACTTTATATGTTGAGGCATGGAGCTGCTATTACACATTGTTTAATGATTTTGGACACTTGACTACAATAGGATAATTTGCACATAGATTTTTGGGCTTAAACCCTAGAAGGCTTGAAGCATGAGCATGAGTGAATTATGAAATCTATGGTAGCATTCAAGCTATGGTATACAATCAAAATTTTGAAGCTCCATTCTAAGTTTATCATTAGACCTTTGTTGTAGCAAGATTGTGCTTGTTGCTTATCACAAGGTTGTTTATTGAAGTATTGTTTAACTTGCCATGACTGAGTTTAGCTCATATTGATGCAATTGAATATAGTAAAAGTATTGGTTGTGTCATGATCAATATAATTGAGAAGTATGCTAAGTGAAGTGCTTCCTAAACTAAGAGGACAATTTTTGCCATGATGTCTAGGAAGAGGTCTTATACTACTATGAATCTGCTTGAATAAAGTCTTGTACTACTAGGGGTGTTGAAACATGATTTGTATTTGGTTGAATCATTTATAACATGAGTGCTAATATTATGGCCTAATAGAAAAATGATTGATTTAATACTAAAGCAACAAGATTGATAATAATCAAAAGGAAAACTTGGTACAAAATTAAAAATCATAGGGTTTGTGGGATGAATTCCTAAATCAAGACCTATAATTTTGAATACAAATGACGTTGGTGTGATTCATATCTATGATGTCATAAGGATGACTTGGACAAAGAAACCCTAGCTCATGCAACGAAGAAAAAGAAAGCAGCATGTTGATGATGAGGACAAGGAGGATGAGTTTTAAATGATTTCTATAGGAAAGAAAGGATCAAGAGGGAGTTTTCAAATCCCTCAAATCCTCAAAAAAAGAAGATAAGTACTCTATATCTCTCTTCCTTGATTATTATTTATTTATTATTAGTTCTCCTCTCATCTTTGTTTCTTTTGTTTGGTTATAATTGTTTCTGCTATAACTTCCTAGTGAGGGTTTAAGGTGAATCATAAAGGTTGTCAAGGCTCTAGTAGTAGATGAAAGCATTGGTAAGAATGAAGAAAATATTCTGACAAGAGGATTCTCCTGGAGTGATTTGTGTTCAAAATGAATAAATTGTACTAACATATAGAATCATGTTGAATGACTGTAAATGCTCCTCATTCATAGGGAGCATGTAGGTCAGGAGGTTTGAAGGATACCATGATGAAGGAAATTATGTTGAATAGAGGGCAATGGCAATGTCCAAGTGGATCTACAAGATGGAGTATGTGGTAGATGGCAGTAGAGAGGAGTACAAAGAAACATTTGTGAGGGTTCTCCCAGAAAGAGGAAGAGGACTATGTGGAGACATTTTCTCTAGTTATCAAGAACACTTCTGTTAGAAATGTTATTTTTGTTTTTTATGTTATGGAATATAGGTTACATCATATGTATGTAAATTTTACTTTCCTGAATGGAGTGATTGAGGAAGAAGTATTATACATAGAGTCACGTTAGGGATTTGAGGTACATGAGGGATAATCTCATGTTTGTATACTGAAGAAAGGTTTATATGGACCCCAGACTTTGTATTCCCAGATTGATGGATATATGATGAGTCTTGGATAATCTTGTTATCATATGACTTATCTCTAATGTTAGCATAAGGAATCAAGTGGTAGAGGGAGAAGGCAGGATTTTCATAACAAGATATGTTTCAAACAGAGAACCCAATTTGGATGGCCAAAAAATAGTTGTGGTAACAAATCCAATGAAGGAATTTAGTTAGTTTATGATTGAGCCAAGGCACATGTCTCAAGCATGTATATTCATGGGATAGTCAATTATGGATGGAAATATGTCTCAATTGACAAAGTACAACTGCAGGAATATACATATTAGGCAGCGAGTGCATAAGACAGGAAGAGCACATCAAGATGTTGTTTCATGATGATGACGAAGAAGACATTTTTCACACTCAACATTATAGAGGCCAAATATATTGCATCTAGTTTGGCAAGTTGTGAAGCAGTGTGACTTCGAAAGCTACTTGCAGGAATTTTTTACCAGGTTTTGGAGATGACCATGATGACATGTCGAAGCACATTGAGTACAAATATATCAAATAAAATGTAAAGAAGGGATCAATGAGGCTCCCATGCATTTCCACAGTTGAGAAGGATGTTGACATCCTCACAAAGGTTTTTCCATAGGGTGAAGTTTGTATACTTCAGGGACAAGCTAAGATTAGTTAAAAATGATTCCCTTAGTGAGAGGCAGTGTTGATATTTTAGCATCAAGGAAAAATATTATCCCTAGGTCAAAGGTACTAACCAAGTTTCCATGTAATTTGGTTAGGGAGAATGATCCTGAGATCATCAAGGCTTAGAGTGCTCCATATTGCAAAGAAGTGTTTGGCCAGTGGTGGAGTGAATGTCGAAATGGTCCAGATAGGATCAATTCCCAAACTACTCCCATGGTCAAAAGGTTCTAACCATATTACCAACAGGGGTTTGACTAGTAGTTAGAGTGAGTAACTTTAGCATTGGGCAAGTGTATCACCATTTAATTAGTGTGTAGGAATGGTAATTGCCCAAGTTTTCACCACAGGTTATAGGTGCTGACCAATTTCCATGTGAAAACTTGGATAATTGGTGACCAAGGACTAATACTGACCCCAAAAGGCCAAAAGGGAATTTGTCTAGTGGGACCCTAAAAGGCCATTGGATAGCAGGTGACTAGATCCACTTGTAAAAAATAGTTGAATAATAGGAAACCATATCCCTTTACATGGTTCTAATGGAGGATTCTTTCCATGTGGTTCTGAAATGTAACATGAAGTGGATCGATACATCAACATAGCTAGCTCATTCAAAAAAAAAATTGGTATAGAGAATAGTTCTCAACAAGAACATTCAAGGAAGTTAAGGTGAATACATCCCTAGCTAAGAGGGAGTGTTAAATCTTTGGTAGCTATAGGAGGCATTCCCCAACTACATAAGCCCACAAAAATAATAATGAATGAAAAGTTAAATTTAAACACAAGTAATCTCCAAATTGTTTAAGGCAACCCATCAAATGAATTTTTCCTTGGGGAACTCTAAACTACTATATGTACATCACTCAACCTCCCTTCTTGGCTTCAATTTGGATCAACATGTATTTTATTTTCTTTGCTAACATGTGTGAGTCGAGGAGGATGATGATGAGTTTCTAGATAAATATATTCTAATTTATTTGACCATTGTTTACCTAACATTATTTTAGACAACAACCCAGATCATTCTAAGAATTCAAACATGTTTCTTGGGTAGCATGACCAGGTTTGACCTGTGTAGACCATGTGGTCAATTTCACCTAGTTTGATTGGAAAATTGGATTGTATCTCTTGTTGAATTGGACAATTTCTCTAAGGAAAAGGTGGTTATATTTTTCCCTAATTAGGGTTTTCTGAGTGAAAAAATTTGTGTTTCTTATGTTTGGTTCTCTCTTCATGATTCTACTATCATTTTTGCTTTACAATATAGATTTTTCTATGTTTAATTACTTAATGATGAATGTGACATAAAAGCAATTAATTAATCAATCATTTCAAGTAATTATCAAATTAGAAGATCATGAAAAATCAAAACTCACTAGCATGTCGTGTTAACCGTCAACATGTCTATATATCCAAAATATTCCATATCTTCCCCTTAGCACTTAATACATATCACTTGTATGTCTAGTTATCTAAATTTATAGATAATTGGGGAATCCACCTCTGCAAGGGCTCCATCCCTTTAGCTCCTTGTTTGTTATCCCTTAGTCACAATCCCCAACTAGTCCATGTGACTAGGGGGTTTAGGATAAAACTTCAATCCCAAAAATTTCAAATTGAATACCATAAATTCCAAATATTACATGTTTTCAATAATACTTTTCAACCTTATCCATAGACTAAATTATAATATTCTAGGCATAAGCTTTCCTAGACAATTTCTAAAGGTACAAGGATCCTCAATAACCTCTAAAGGAATCCAAATCGTTTCCCAAGCTAGGTATATTCTCATATGGATAATGACGAAATCCACCAACTCAACCAACTAAATGAGATTCTTGTCACCCCTTCGGGGTTGCAAACTTCACACTTCACATTCCATATACTTGCAAACCATGGGGCTATATTTTTTACTTATCTCTTGAGAAAAAAAAAATCCTTCTGACCTCTTAATAGAAAAATCATTAAAACACACACACACACACATACATACAAATAACAAATCTATGATAGCTCATGGTTGCCAAGAACTTACAACAAAATTCCAAAGTCATCCAAACCAGGGCATCCACCCTATCCTTCCAAGGTATCCAATGAAGGAAAACCTCCAAGTATTCTAATCACCAATAGGGATGCAACATAGATGTTTAATCCTATATCTAACCTAATAAAGGTCATTCACATTAATATATAGATGAGAAGCCTCAAATTGCAATTCAACATTTATTTCTATAATGAAGACCATTCATCTAAAAACTATCAAAAGTAACACACTTTAAATATTACCTCTATTTGTAAAAATTCATTCATATAAGAAATAACAACTAGTAGCCAAGCACACATAAACATTCTTCTAACTTGTCATTACAATCATACTTAGTAACCAAACATCGCAACATTCATGAAAACTCCGAACAATAATGTCATTTGATTAAAAAGAGAAAAAAAAAACTTTTCTTAATCACTTAAATTTTTTTGAAAACTAAATAAAGGATAGCCACTCTCCACCTAACCATAGGCTCAACTACATTGTAGTTTTCTTACACCTAGCCACCCCTAAGCTAGTTATGATTTTCCAAGAGGAAGATTCACTAAAGTATTAATAGAGTTAATTACAAGGTCAATTCATGAAGGAAACTCTCCTTCATATAGAGAAATCAATATGTTTTCTTTCAAATTACTGATCTAGGCCTATTATCATATGAAATGTGCCAAAATGGGCTTGTATAACACAAATCAAATCCTTTGATCCAGTGGTTCCTTTCTTAGTGCTTTTCATGCTTAGTTAAAATGAATTACTTGGTAATTTTACTATCCCTATAACTCAATATGAATACTTCAACACTAAATTCATTAACCAAATTAAATAAATCACAATTGCATATAAGTATTTATCTCATAAGATTTTTTTGTTACCTTTTATTCAAAGTTACAGTCTTAGCACCCTCATGTGTCTCTATTTCTCTTTCTGAGTTTACTCTAGTTCACTTGCACACATTTATATCTCTCTCTATTATTGACCACATGTAATGTCCCCTTCCTAACTAATGGATGTAGTGTACCTCTAACCTATTAGTTGGTTCACATAGGCTATTGCGTTCGGGTTAGGGAACCTTGAAGGAAAATAATCTAGTAGTTTGGTAGTGTTATATGGTAAGTTGAGGTCTCATCGCGACTATGTGCAAGATGAATTTTTTTTTTTAAATGATTATGAGATAGCTTTCAAATTCTCACTATGTTTATCAAATTATTTTCAAGTACCAACTGGGTCAGCTAGCAGGGTTACTATTTTTAGTATTATTTATGGGTTCAATTTTGATGACTATTTGAGCATTTTATATAGTCCAATGGTTTTAAGTAAAATAATGATAAGTTATTAAAGTTAAACAAAATATTTAACTTTATGATTATTTTAATATTTTTAATGAAGTGACTGTAACGGCCAATAATAAAGTGAAAGATGTTATTGAAAACATAGAAAAAAATGAGGCCTTTAATTGGGAGACTAAAAGTGATTTTATTTAGTCCCACATGGCATGATTAAGAGGGTTGAACTTCTTGGGAGAGTTATAAAAGAGAATTTATAGTTCATTTCATATGTTGGTTTTGATATTTGATATTATAATTCTCTCGACAAGGTTACTTCTTCTTGGTTTGTGAGGATCAAACCCCTTACAGGAAACATTTTCCACATTATTGAGCGATATAATATAGATACTATATTGGCGATTTCACAGGGAGATTATAGTTGGGAATCATTGTTAGTTCAATATTTATGATTTAGACAATATTTGAAGATATTTGTGGCAGTGTTAAGATTTTCTAGAATTTTGTATTTTGAGTTTGGTTATCTGGGAATTACACATTTTGATCATGCATTGTAATACCAACTCTTAAAATAAACCTGATTTATATCAATTTGTCGTTTTTCCTAAATATTTTTATTTTCTAAGTTATTTTATTGCTTATAGAAATTTAAGTTGTATCAATTTGTGGGTTTTTCTAAATATTGTTATTTTTTGACTTATTTCTTTGTTGGCTAATGCTATCATTGTGTTGTGGTCACCAACAACCCCCTCTCTTTTGTTTGGTATAAGCTACAACACCAAGAAAATGGGGGACCCTTAGTAAAAAAAAAATAAAAAAAAAAAATTCAAACAAAACCCCCATGAATATTTTTGTTTTTCCTTAGAATCTTATCACAGCAAAGCAAAGGGAACACTTCTTTTTGTGAGCATATCAACCACGAAGAAGAGATTCTATATTCATCGCATCGCATTTACTATAAGCGCTCTTAAAAGGAGAAGCTTAAGAAATCCCCGACGGCCGATGTGCAACGTCGCATATCGCAGCAGCCGCATAGAGTAAGACGCCATGACTAATATCCGCTATTTGCGATCTCAGATCCGATATTGTGATACCACGATGTTATAATACAACTCTACGATCTGCGATCTGCGATGAGTGCGAATCTTGCTTAGCACAACATTCAAGGAAAGTTGTCCATCAATCAGAATTAGGCGCGCGCCTGTAAAAAGAAATTAATGGTTGTATGATTGGCTACTTTTCGTTTTTCAAAGAGTCAATTCACTTTGAATGTCATGATTATACACACGCAAGATCTGAAGCTTTCA
The DNA here is from genome assembly GCA_000404065.3 of Pinus taeda. Lineage (NCBI taxonomy): Eukaryota > Viridiplantae > Streptophyta > Pinopsida > Pinales > Pinaceae > Pinus > Pinus taeda. The sequence goes on from APFE030188683.1 coordinate 15,028, forward strand.
TATCAATCTTTATTTTCATTTACTCTTTTCCTTTACGCAAACTATAAAACAGGAGATAAAATGGAGTAATTTGTTTTGCAGGAAACATCTAAGGAAAAGAGGAAAGCGCCAATGCTCGGAGAACACAGAAGAGACTTCTTCAGAAGCAGGAACCACATACGATAGGACTACAGGTTCTAGGGTATCACTCAATAGATGCTAACGACCGATAGACCATCTGAAGCTCAGAATCAAAGGCGCACAAAAGCAGCATGATCACAAAGATATCTGAAGCTTACACGACAGAAAAGCCCGGAATGAAAAGTAAAGTCTTCTGACTCATCAAGCCATTCACGAAGACAGAAAAACGAAATGGAAAAAGCAGATCCAGTTTGAGGAAAATTTGAGTTATTACCAAGTATACACTCAGTCAGTAGGAGATTCTCTAAAATATCCGATAGTTTATCAAAAGGTTGGTGCCGACCCTTGTTACTTCTATTTTTATAAACACGCACAAAGGGAAAAGGCAACCAACCGACTCTTCTCAGACGAATGTTGCACACTTACAACACTAAGGGGAAAATACAGAAATAGTTCAAAGTTAGATTTAATTTTAGAAATAATTTGCTTTATCAGAGGGACGGTCATTTGAAAACCGGATCCCAAATTTATGTAATTAAGTTAATTAGTTAGCAGTATTTAAACCCTTCTCAGGCATTTAGAGAAGGGTCCGGAGATTTGTCAAAAACTAATCCTCAGAACATGCACTTCTGCACCCTCAGAGGAGGTTTTTATGAATGGATGGATCGAAATTTATCTTTACTTGAATTTTGATATCTGCTACTGATGTCACACTTCTGTACTCTTGGTAGATTTTAGAATAAGTAGAAATAGATTGTTTTGCTTGAGGCTTATGGGTAGAACTAGTCATAAATGGTACTTTTATCTCTTGGTAATGTCTGCTTATACTCTTTAAGTAATTTACAGTTTCAGTTGTTTATATGTTACCGCCTGACTATATGGGTTATCATTTGGCACTTTTGTACGGTGGAGTCATATTGTTTATGCGTGACATACGAATGGCATATTATGCGATACGTTGTTCACAACTGTTTTGCCTAACTTCTTATGCAAAGTAGTTTATCTCAAATGGTTTCTTTTCTTATGATAGCTGTATGATCTTTATTACCAGTTATTATTTGAAATCTTTTTAGATCGCATAATGGAAGATATACAATCCCGGGTTAGAATAGATTTGATTTGTTGTTTCTCATTAGATACAATAGCATAGAGTAAAGTTAAAGAATCCGATTTAGATTAGCTTTAAAATACTCTCAGATCAGCATAGTTCAACTCTATACACACACACACACCCAGATCGGAGGAAACTGGTCCCCAGTTATCCCCAGTCGGACCCGTATTACCAAACGATAAGGAGCTCTAACCAAGGTCCGGACCGGGTGGGTATCCCCCTTGTTGTCGACCCGATTTTTGGGGCTTCAACATATTTGGCGCTAGAAGGAGGGCCTGACTATGAATGGCACCTAAATCAAAATCTAAATACCATTCTGAGAGTAAATCACCCTCATCAACTCCCCCGACTTCCTCAGAAAATTTAAATTCAGAATCCCAAGTCGGTCGAATAATAACCGTTGCTACATACTCTAATATTTTAGACCAACCTACCATCGAACCCCCTAAAGTTCAAACTCTTATTCATAAACTCCAGGGATTTTCTATTTTTTCACTAGGTCTGATAAACCTCAAGGCAGCGTAACTCCGCAATACAATCCTGCTCATCCCCTGACTAGGTTAAAGAGCAGAAAATTTGGCATTCAGCCAACCAAACTCCCTCTTCCCACCAGAAAAAGAGCAAGGAAAGCATCACTGCACTCTGACAGTGAAACTCTTTCATCTACATCATCCATCTCAATCCCCTCACCGCGAAGACAACCGCCCACATCTCCATTCCAAATCACTCATCCACCTTCCACAACCCCTCTTCCCCAATCATCCAAGATCATATTATCTGCATCTTCAAATCCTCAAGGATCATCTCCTACACTTGCAATTACCAGTAACTCAAGGATGGATCAAGCTCCATGGAACAATCCTGGAGCGGTTTTTATGCCTCCACCCCTGAGCGAAATACCACCCCATCCTGAGAAGTGGCTACCTAAGTTCAACCCAGAAGCAGGCATGCTAGCTGAAGAGCACATTAACAATTTCATGCTCTCTGTCAATCTTAATGGAGTTACCAATGAAGATGTTGTGGTCCAGCTCTTTCCCTATACAATGCAAGGAACAGCCGGGTCGTGGTACTTTTCATTACCTTCTGGGTCTATAACGAGTTGGGACATCTTTCAAAGTCAATTCCTTACCAAGTTTGGTGATGATAGATCAACGAAAACGCTAATCAGTGACCTATCCAATCTTAAAGCCGAAACTAAAGAACCCATCAAAGATTTCAATTTACGATTCAATAAGATCCTCAACAAAATCCCCGCTGCTTCCCAACCTAGCGAAGAAGTGCGATGTGAGTGGTATATTACAACTTTACCATCAAATCTAGCAGTCTTCGTAGATAGGGCGAATAAAACAACTTTAGTTGAAAACCTGACAGAGGCGATAGTGGTGGAGAGACGCGTTATAGCTTTAGAAAAGAGATCTGCGATAGAGGAATGCAAATCTAAAAAGACCACCTTCAAGGAAGACCCCAAGAAGAAACAGACAAAAGATCCTTTCGATTTGGAAGGGTTCTAGAAAGTATTAAAGACCATGTGTAATGAGATGATTGACATAAAGAAACAAGTGGCAGAAACTTCTTTGAAAAAGCCCTACAAAACTTTTAAAAGAGGCCCTTCAATGGATACGAAACCACCCAACGCTATCTCAAATGTCGAATCCGAAGAAGAGGAAGAAGAGGAGAGAACCATTGAAGGACAAACCGATGATGAAGAAGTTGTAGAACTACAAGGAATG